>BQNB010083255.1:0-29085 GCA_026074375.1 Tanacetum coccineum
TTATGACTGTTGTACCTTTGAAGTAATACCCCAGATTAGCTTCCGCTGCTATATGTAAAAATAGGGGTGTTACATGTAGCTATGACATGTTTGAATATATCTTAACCATTTAAGAGAAATTTTGATTTTTATTTGACAAATGAAGCGAAACATGAAGTATAGGGATGAATAGTTGTGGGTTTATGTTTAATAGTCTTTTATGAGTGTTTTTATGCTATTAGATTATGTTCTTGCCTTCTGTATGCTCTTTTATTTGGAAAAGTAGTTATTCTAGGCTCGTTTCATCCACAATAGTATAAGATTGGTCATGAGATGTTCATAGTGTGCGTGTAAACTGTTGTTGGGCTGCTAAGTGGTTAGTTTTTGTGTCCTAAATGGTCCTTAACTTGTTTGTCATGAGATAGTCTTCTTTGTGTGCTCGAATTTTGATAGAATCATCAAAATGTTGTTTAATGTTTGTAGTTTGTGATTCTGTGATGTTCTTGATTAAGGTTGATTGCTTGTTAGAAATTCTCATAGGTTTCTATTTGGTAAAACTTATTAAGTAATTTTTGAATAAAGCGAAACATGCCCCGTTTGAATGAAGCAGAACATGTTATGCTGGAACAAAGCGAAACATGTTTTCAAGAAAAACATGTTCGACTCATTCTAAGCGAAACATGTTCAACTTCATCTAAGCGAAACATGTTCAACTTCATCTAAGCGAAACATGTTTTCACTTGTTCAAGCGAAACATGTTAGATAGTTTTGAAGAGAAACATGACATGTACATAATCAAGCGAAATATGACAAAATAGAAAAAGAAACTTTACCCAAATTTTTTAAAATTTGTGTAATCTTGTGTTTAAGGTCATATAACTTCATTTGCCAAGTTTGAATGTGTATTATTTGCCCTCTGTATGAATGTGTTTCCTAAGCTTCCTTAGAAATGTCTTGTTGATTTTTTAAAATTGACTTTGACTAATTGACCTTAGTTGACTAAATTCTTAGAGTGTAGTAATTCTGTCATGCTTGCATGAAACCTAATCATAGATCAATCATATCATCAAAGGATCAATAAAATATATATGTTGTATATATAAACTGTATTGGTTAATTCTTAAGCAGAATCATGAATCCTCAAGAAACACAACAAGTTGCTGGTCATGATGAAAAGTGGGTTCCTTCTGTTGAGAGAGTCAAGATTAGCTCTACTAATATCATATTGGAAACCACAGTGCCACAAAAGGAAGAGACATTTCAGGTGGTCATTGACATAATCAAGAATTCCACGTGCTTCAAGGCTTTCACTATATCTGCATATGTCTTAGAAATCTTTATGCAGCAATTTTAGTACACCATCAAGATGGTTCAAGACATTGATTCTTATGAATTCCTCTTAGCCAACAAGAAGTGTACTGTTAATGCTGAAGTCTTTAGGATAATCCTTGATATCTGTCCAAGAGTAGAAGGTGTAAACTTCATAAATGTTCCAGATGATGATACTGGACTCACCTTTCTCATTCATCTTGGCTACAAGGGTCTATTGAACAGGCACACCAACATGTTTGTGGATCATATGCACCAGCCATGGAGAACTCTAGCAGCTATAATTAACAAGTGCCTCTCTGGAAAGACTGCAAGCAATGACAAACTTAGAAAATCTAGAATTGACATATCGTAGGGGATGTTTAACAGAGAAAATGTCGGCTATCCTAAATTGATTTAGGAAGACTTTGCTTACCAGATTCATCATAGGAAAGAAAAGAGATCAAGATGTGAGAACATGCCATATCCCCAATTCACCAAAATCATCATCAACCACTTCCTGAAACAACACAAGTCTCTCACCAACCTCAATTATAAGCACTATCATATAATCAAAGATGATGGGATTGTAAGCAAGCTAAAGTTTGTCAGAATAAGTGAAGACTATTAGGAATATGGACTTCCCAATCCCGATGTGATGCTGACTGATGCAATTAAGCATTCAGAATCATATCAAATGTTCATCAAATAATCAACAAATCAAATTCCTCCCAAGAAAAGCAGAGGCAAAGGTTTAAAAGGTAAGAAGATTGCTGATGAGTCTTAGAAAACTATCGATGTATCCAAAGAGTCTGAACCTGAACCTGCTAAGAAAAATACTTCAAGTAAGAAAAGAGTCAAGAAGAAAGTCACACTGTCAGCTGATGACAACATTATCTCTGATGATCCTGATGCTGCTTTGGAGTTAGCTAAGTCTATCAACCAAACTGAAGTTGAAGAAGCAGAGGCATCAAGGAAAGTCCATGCTACATATGCAAGGATCAAGACTGAATTTGTCTTTGAATCTGCTAAGAAGAAGTCCGGTGGCAAAAGTTCTAAGAGTGTAGTCATTCAAGACACTTTGAGTACTCCAAAGTCAAAACCCGCCACTTCAAAGACTAAGATTAAAGGTGCTCCATATCTTACTCCATATAAACAAGAGGTTGCAGACACCACACAAGCTCTTAAGGAAAGTAAGAAGACAAGCAGAAGACAACCTGGTACTAGAGGCTCAAATGAAGGAACTGGTAGTAAACCAGGGGTTCCCGATGAGTCCACACTCGTCTCTGCTACCTCAAGTGAAGGAACTGGTGCTAAACCAGGGGTTCCTGATGAGGATAAGGACATTACTGAAGAGAAGGTCATTCTTGAGTAGGGAGATGAAAAAGATAGTGAATTTTCTAATGATGATAATGATGATGTTGAGAAAGATGATAAAGATGGTGATGCTAATGACAAAGGCGATGATCATGTCAGTGATACACAATATGCTGATGATGAAAATGTCGAAACTGAATCTGATGAAGATGAGATTTATAAGTACAAGATACGTGTGCGCAAAGATGAGGATGTAGAAATGAAAGATGCTGAAGTTAAAGAGTCTGATAAAGGTGATGAAGAGATTACTAATGCAGCAAAGGCAAATGCTGAAAAGACTTCAGAAGCAAAGGATGATGCCAAAAAGACCAAACTACCTCCATCAAGCTTAAGCTTATTTGTATCATCAGGTTTTGGTGATCAATTCCTTAAACTTCCTTTTGATTATTCCTTACTGTTAAGGATTTAGCAGATACAGATGTTAGTTCTTTGCTGGATATTCCCATCCAATAAGAAACTCCTCAGACCCAGTCTCTATCTATACAAAAGGATCCTATATCAATGATTCTAGAGACAATTAATCTTCCACCTATACCAAAAATTGCCACTAAAGCTCCAGTTTCAACTGATGTCCCCTCACCTCAAGTGACACCTATCATCTCAACCGTGCAACAAACACTAACACCAATCCCAACACCACCAATCACAACCGATGCTCCAACCATCATCACTGTTGTTCATAAATCTGATACACTCTCTGCTGTTGAACTAAGAGTTTCAAAATTAAAAAAATGTATCTGAGTTGAAAACTGTTGATCACTCTTCTAAAGCTCTTGTTGTTCTCCAGTCCTAATTTCCAATAATTGTTGATAGTTATCTTGATACCAAAGTCAGAGATGTATTTCAAAAGGAACTGTAGAAACATATGGCATATTTCATTCATAAATATTCTTTGCAACATCCACCTGAGTTAACCAAGAAACCAACACCAACAGCTAAACAAGAATCTGAGAAAAGTACTTCAGATTTTCTCAAGATCAAGAAGGAACAAGCTGAGAAGCAAAAAAAGCCACAATTTACCATCAAGTCTATTGACAAGGCGACTCTTGAAGAATATGATCTAAAAATCACTCTCTACCAATCCATGCATGCAAACAAGTCTTTTAACAGAAATCCTACCAATCATCAACTATACCATGCACTCATGGAAGCATTAATTGAAGATGAAAACACAATGGATAAGGGAGTCTCTGACACAATTAAAGACCACAAGAGAAAGCATGATGATGATGATGATGATGATGATGATGATGATGATGACGATGACGATGAAGACCCTCCAGCAGGACCGAACCAAGGTAAGAAGACCAGGAGGAAAAGAACTAAAGAGTCTAAGTCTTCAAAGAAGCCATCCACAACCAAGGAAATCCCAAAAGGTAAAATACCAACTAAATCATCTAAAATTAGTAAGTCTGCTTCTTCAAAGAACCAGTTGAAGAACCTTTTACTGAGTTGGTTATGGATGATGCTGGTGATGATGTGGTTCGTGATGATGATCAGCCACAAGACACCTCAGAACCCAAAATAAGAAAGACTCTAAATCCAGATTGTTTCAAGCAACCTTCAAGGCCTCCTACTCCTAATCTTGAATGGAACAAGCATCGGGTTGTACTTGATCAACCCGCACAGCCTTGGTTCAATTAAATGGTCTCTGCTTTAAAGGATCCTCTCACATTCAACGACCTGATGGCCACTCCTATTAACTTCTCCAAGTACGTGTTGAATGGACTCAAGATAGAAAATCTCACTCAATATATCTTGTTAGGACCTGCCTTCATTTTGTTAAAAGGCACGTGCTCTAGCAGTGTCGAGCTTGAGTACAACTTCTAAGAATGCTTTAATGCTTTAACAGACAAGCTTGATTGGAACAATCCAGAAGGAGATCGTTACCCGTTTGATCTATCTAAGCCTTTTCCTTTACAAGGTCCCTCAGGTCATCGAACCGTTGCTGCTAATTACTTCTTCAACAATGATCTGGAGAGTATTTGAAGACTTCTCGTCGGGATTAAAAGGCTTCTTGATGTTGTTTGAATTATTGTTGCTCATGTTTGTGTTAATGTTGCTCAGCTGGATTTAGTGCTGCTCATGAACTTCAAAGAAAATATGCTAAGTGTTTACTACTGCTAGTACAAAGTTACTACTGCTAGTGAATATTAGTACTGCTAGTGAAAATATGCTAAGTGTTTACTACTGCTAGTACAAAGTTACTACTGCTAGTGAATATTAGTACTGCTCAAGGTTAAGACTGCTCAGAGATAAGTTAATGCTGCTGAGGTTAATAAGTTAGTACTGTTTGTTGTTAGTACTGCTTATATGATATGTATTAAGTTATTTGTTTATAGAAAAGATTATGGATACTTAGGAAAGTATTGTAAGCCGACTAGGGCTCCTTGGTGTATAAAAGGAGGTCCTAGGGCATAGAGTTTGATATCTTTTATCAATCTTTTGAAGTCTTAGACGTATAATTCATAGCTTTAAGGTCTTTGTAACCCTAATACTTTGAGAGTATTCGTATTATTATCATTAATAATATTGGAGCTTATTTGTTGAATTGTATGTTCATTGAATTACTGTTTCATTAATAATTCTTCTTAATATTAAAGATTAGATTCCACATAATCTTTAATACATTCAAACACAGTTTCTACTATAGTTGTGTTAGATTTATCTAATATAACTAAACCTTAAACAAGCTTAAGGAATTCGATCTATTGAAGTGGGATCAACAAGTGGTATCAGAGCTTGTTGAGAACCTATTTTTGCCAAAAGATATGGATCAAGATTCTGCACACATGGTAGCTGCATCCAAAGTTCCCATGCTCAAACCTGGTGAGTATGAGATATGGAGGATGAGGATTGAATAATATATCCAGATGATAGACTATGCACTGTGGGAAGTCATAGAGAATGGTGCAACCTTGCCAAAAACAAAAATTATGGAAGGAGTTATGATAGAGATGCCTATTACAACTGCTGAAGAAAAGGCTCAGAGAAGATTAGAGGTGAAAGTTAGAAGTACTTTAATGATGGGGATTCCTAATGAACATAAGTTAAAGTTTAACTCTATAAAGGATGCTAAGAAGTTGTTGGAAGCTGTTGAAAAGAGTTTTGGTGGGAATGCAGCCACAAGAAAGACTCAAAGGAATCTCTTATAGCAGCAATATGAAAACTTCACTGCTCCAAGCTTAGAGATGCATGATTAAACTTTTGATAGGCTTCAAAAGCTTATGAGTCAGTTGGATGAAAAGCTTTCACAAGAAGATGTTAATCAAAAGTTATTAAGAAGTTTGTCACCTGAGTGGAACACACATGCTGTTGTGTGGAGGAATAAAGCTGATTTGGATACGATGAGCATGGATAATCTCTACAACAACTCAAGGTGTATGAACCAGAAGTTAAAGGTATGTCTAGCTTAAGTTCAAGCACACAGAACATGGCTTTTGTGTCATCTTCAAATAACAACACTAGCAGCACTAATGAAGCAATTAATACTGCTCATAGAGTTTCTACTCCTAGCACTCAAGTTAATGATGCTTACTCTACAAATATTGATAACTTGAGTGATGCTGTTATTTTTGCATTCTTTGCTAGTTAAACAAATAGTCCTCAACTTGTACATGAGGACTTAAAACAAATCCATCCAGATGACATGGAAGAGATGGATTTGAGATGGCAAATAGCCATGTTGACTATGAGGGCAAGAAGGTTTTTAAATAATACATGAAGGAAGCTTACTGTTAATGGCAATGAGACTATTAGTTTTGATAAGTCCAAAGTGGAGTGCTACAACTGCCATAAGAGGGGACATTTTACTAAGGAATACAAAGCTCTAAGAAATCACAATAACAAGAACAAGGAAAGCTCAAGAAGGAGTTTGCCTGTGGAAACAACTACTTCCACAGCTTTGGTGTCATGTGATGGTCTTAGTGGATATGACTAGAGTGATCAGGCAGAGGAAGGGCCTAATTATGCACGCATGGATTTCTTATCTTCAAGTCCTGACTCAGAGGTATCCAATGATTCTATTTGTTCAAAATCTTGTTTGGAAATTGTTGAACTTCTTAAATCTCAAAATGATCACTATTAAAAGATTTAAAGAAATCTGAGTTAATGGTTCTAGGTTATAAGACAGGTTTAGAGTCAATGGAAGAAAAACTTGAAGTTTATAAAGCAAATAAGTCTATTTATTTACAAGATATTAAAGGCTTAAAATTTCAAATTCATATAAGAGAAATAACTATTAGAGAGCTTAGGAAGAAACTTGAAATAGTTCAAAAATAAAAAGATGGCATTCAACTTAATGTAGATAAATTTGAACATGCATCTAAAAGTTTAAACAAGCTCATAGAGTGTCCATTAGTTGACAATTGCAAGAAAGGTTTAGGCTATGAAAATTATAATGATGCTGTTCCACCTCCCTATATGGTAATTTATGCTCCACAACTGACTGGTCTTTTACTGTTTGAATGAGTGTGAGTTTGTTAATGAGCCTGTAGTTGAGAATTGTAAAGTTTATCTATGTCTAGTGAAAAAGGTGTGGCTAGGTAGTTAGGCAAGTATGCTGGATGCCCCCAAGTATTTAAGAATAGGTGTCAGATGATGAGAAGAGGAATGTGTCTTAGCTAAAAACTAAAAAAACAAAACAGTTAGGCTTGTATTGTTAAGAAGAGTTTTTCAAATCTAAAAAAACAACAAAAAAAACTTCTAAAAATGTTAAACAAGTTGAGCAACATAGCAAACACTCACCATCCAAGAGGCAATCAAAAATATTGGAACAAATTGATGTCTCAAAACTAGGATGCAATTTTGAAGATATTTAATAAGGCTATGTTAATGGTGTGTGGAAGCTTTGATCATTTGCAGGTTGATTGTAATTACCATCAAAAACAGTTTCTAATCAAGGTTGGTAAAACCTATTGGTTACAATTGCTCATATGGTGTGATTCATAAAACTTTGCTAAAAAGACTCGCCTCTGTGCTAAAAAGAACTTAGTTCCAAGAGCAGTACTAATGAAGTCTGGTTTAGTATCAGTTAATACTGCTAGACAATTTAATGTTGCTAACTCAAAAACAACAGTAAATGCTGCTAGACCAATGCCATATCTTTCTAAAATAGCACATTCAACTATTAAGAGGCCCATTCATAAGAACACGGCATTTAAAAATAGTAATATTAATCAAAGGGTTAATAATGTTAGGGGTAAAAAAATTAACACTGCTAGGCCAAAAGCAGTAGTTAATGTTGTTAAGGGAAATAATTTTTATGTAGTAAAGGCCTCAGCTTGTTGGGTATGGAAACCAAAGCACAAAGTTTTAAATCATATTTCTAAACACAACAGTGCATCAATTACCCTAAAAAATTGATTATATTGATGCCCAAGGCAGATCCAAGTCAGTGATGGCTTGGGTTCCCAAAAGAAACCAATCTTCCTATCTAATGAGTAGGGCAATCCACAAATGAATTTATAGGATCAAGGAGTGATTGATAGTGGATGCTCAAGGCACATGACAGGGAACATGTCCTATCTTATAGACTATGAAGAGATAGATGGAGGATATGTTGCTTTTAGAAGGAACCCTAAAGGAGAGAAAATCACAGGAAAAAGTACCATTAAAACTGGTAATCTAGATTTTGAAAATGTGTATTTTGTGAGAGAGTTAAAGTTTAATCTCTTTAGTGTCTCACAAATGTGTGATAAAAAGAATGGTGTTCTTTTTAATGACACTGAATGTATTGTTTTATCTCAAAACTTTAAGTTAATTAATGAAAGTCAAGTTTTTCTTATAGTTCCTAGAAAGAACAATATGTATAGTGTTGATTTAAAGAACATAGTTCCTAAAGGAGGTTTAACTTGCCTTTTTGCAAAAGCCACATCTGATGAATCTAAACTTTGGCATAGAAGGCTAGGTCACTTAAATTTTAAAACTATGAATAAATTGGTTAAGAGAAATCTTGTAAGAGGTTTACCTTCCAAACTTTTTGAAAATGATCAAACCTATGTTGCTTGTCAAAAAGGAAAGCAGCATAAAGCCTCTTGTAATCCAAAACAGAGAACTCAATCAGTCTTCCTTTATATTTGTTGCATATAGACTTGTTTGGTCTAACATTTATAAAAAGCCTTAAGAAGAAAATGTATTGCCTAGTTGTCACAGATGATTACAGTAGGTTTACATAGGTTTTCTTTCTAGCTACTAAGGATGAGACTAGTTGCATTCTTAAGTCCTTTATAATTGGGATAGAAAATCTAGTAAGGTGATTAGATGTGATAATGGAATTGAATTCAAAAACAGAGAAATGAATCAGTTTTATGAGATGAAGGGTATTTTGAGATAATTTAGTGTAGCTAGAACTCCTTAACAAAATGGAGTTACTAAGAGGAGGAATATGATACTAATTGAGGCTGCTAGGACTATGCTAGCTGATTCTAAGTTGCCAACTACTTTTTGGGCAGAAGCAATTAATATTGCTTGCTATGTGCAAAATAGAGTGTTAGTAGTTAAGCCTCATAACAAGACTCTATATGAACTTTTTCATGGTAGAACACCAACTTTAAGTTTTATGAGACCATTTAGATGTCTTGTTACCATTCTCAATACCTTAGATCACCAAATTTGATGGTAAGGCTGATGAAGGTTTCTTTGTTGGATACTCTTTGAATAGTAAAGCCTTTAGAGTATTCAATAGTAGAACAAGGATAGTGAAAGAAAAAACTTGCATATTAGGTTTAGTGAGAGTATACCTAATGTTGTAGGTAGTGGACTAGATTGGCTATTTTATATTGATGCACTAACAAGAACAATAAATTATGAGCCAATTGTTGCAAGGTACACACGTCAAGATGGTTTTTGCGGTACAAAAGCAAGTGATAATGCAGGTCAAGCTAGAAAGGGGATAAAACCTGTCAAAGATTACATTTTTCTACCATTATGGACTGTCGATCCACCATATTCCTAAGATCCAAAGAGTTCTCATGATTATGGATCCAAACTTTTAAGTGATGATGGAAAGAAGGTTGATGAAGATCTAAGAAAAGATAGTGAATGTAAAGATCAAGAGAAGGAAGATAATATTAATAGCACTAACAATGTTAATACTGTTAGTTCAACTGTTAATGCTACTGGCACAAATAAGGTTAATGTTGTTAGTGTAAAAACAAGCATTAGACTTTTGTTTGATCCAAATATGCATGCTGTGGAAGATGATAGCATATTTGACTTCTCAAGAGACGATGAAGATGATGGTGCAGTGGCTGACATGAACAATTTGGATACAACAATCCAAGTCAGTCCTAATCCAACTACAAGAATTTATAAAGATCATCCTCTTGATCAAGTGATTGGAGATTTGCAATCAGCTACACAAACAAGAAATATGTCAAAGAATTTAGAGGAACATGGGTTTTTAGTACTATTCTACAAAGAACAAACCATAAAGACCTTTAAAACTGCTTGTTTGCTTGTTTTTTATCACAGGAAGAACCCAAAAAAGGTAATTCATGCATTGAAAGATCTAAGCTGGATAGAGGCTATGCAGGAAGAGCTTCTACAATTCAAGTTACAAGAAGTTTGGACTTTAGTGGATTTACCAAATGGAAAAAGGGCAATAGGCTCTAAATGGGTTTTCAGGAATAAAAAGGATGAAAGGGGAATTGTGATAAGAAATAAAGCAAGATTGGTTGCTCAAGGATACACACAAGAAGAAGGGATTGACTATGATGAATTCTTTGCCCCTGTTGCAAGAATTGAAGCAATTAGGCTATTTTTAGCTTATGCTTCATTTAAAGATTTTGTGGTGTATCAAATGGATGTAAAAAGTGTTTTTCTCTATGGGAAGATTGAAGAAGAGGTGTATGTATGTCAACCACCAGGATTTGAAGATCCAGACTTTCTTGATAGAGTATACAAGGTTGAAAAAGCATTGTATGGACTACATTATGCTCCTAGAGCTTGGTATGAAACCTTGTCAACATATCTGTCAGACAATGGGTTTCAAAGAGGTAAAATTGACAAGACCTTATTCATTAAAAGGTACAAAGGTGATATTTTACTGGTCTAAGTTTATGTGGATGATATGATCTTTGGTTCAACAAAGATGGAGCTATGCATTGCATTTGAGAAGTTGATGCATGAGAAATTTCAAATGAGTTCTATGGGAGAACTTACATTCTTCTTGGGATTACAAGTGAATCAGAAGAAGGATGGCATATTTATTAGTCAAGATAAATATGTTGTTGAAATTTTAAAGAAATTTAGGTTTACAGAAGTCAAGACTGCAAGCACACCAATGGAAACACAAAAGCCTTTGCTCAAAGATAAAGATGGTGAAGAAGTGGATGTTTATATGTATAGGTCAGTGATTGGTTCATTGATGTATCTTACATCTTTAAGACCTAACATCATGTTTGCAGTGTGTGCATGTGCTAGATACCAAGTCAATCCAAAGGTTTTACATCTTCATGCTATGAAAAGGATTTTTAGGTACTTAAAAGGTCAACCAAAACTAGGCATGTGGTATCTAAAAGATTCTCCTTTTGATTTGGTAGCATACACTGATAGTGATTATACTAGAGCAAGCTTGGATAGGAAGTCTATAACAGGAGGTTATCAATTCCTTGGATGTAAATTAATATCATGGCAGTGCAAGAAACAGACAGTGGTTGTAAATTCCACAACATAAGCTGAGTATGTGGCAGTTTCAAGTTGTTGTGGACAAGTGCTTTGGATTCATAATCAACTACTTGATTATGGGTATAATTTTTAGCATACCGAAATCTTTATTGACAATAACAATACTATTTGCATAATTAAAAGTCCCGTTTTTCATTCAAAAACAAAGCATAACCAAATGTCGCGAGTTTTTGTATAGTAACGAACTCGCAAACAGGAACCAAAGTTGGCCAAAATGTCGTGTGCCTGGACATTTCCACGAGCACCTGGTGTGCAAGTAGTCACGACTGCCCAACGAGCACACCCACCTTTCGACTCACTTTTGACCCTGATAACAACCCCGACACACTAAACTTATAGAAGATAAATTAAAGCCGACCTGCCCTAGTTTATTAAGGTATTTTCATCTCATCCTAACATTGAGTAACGAAATCACAAACTGAGACCAAAACACTGACCTCGCAGTCAGCGCATGCTGGAATAAAACCCATTTATTTTTCTAAGTCTGAAGACTGTCCCAGTGACACGCGCACCTGTAGCCCTGTTTTTAACCCATTAAACGACCTTGTTAGACAAAACATAAAGGACGAAAGTTATAGATGACCTAGCCGAGATGTCAAATGTATTTTTCGTTTTCATTATCGTTAATTAACAAATCCATAATTACATTGTAAAACTCCAAGTTGTCAAATAGTAAAACTTAATTATATGTACATTTATTCAATTAGTTAAACGACACCATTTCGTTTAATTTATTGACACACTTAGAGACCAAATCAAGGGCTGGCCTAAACCAACATTTTAAAGTATATGTGACCTAGTTTCCAAAAAGTCCAATATCGTAAATTACGAGTTTATACTTGGGACGCAGTGACACAATAAAGTTGACCACTTTAAACTTGAGAATTCATTTTTAAACATCATTATTTTAAATGGAGCTCAAGCACACACTAGGGACGAGATTGCAAGTATTTAGTTTTATATTTTCTGCTTAGTAAATATGTATTATTTTTACTTAGGTTGCGGATAAAGTCTTTTGCATCATATTTCGTGCCACTACCTTGTTATTCCGTTATTATTGCTTGATGTGAGTTTATAGTCCCCTTCTTACACTTTTCAATCATTTATCAAATCTCGGGGATGAGATCATGTTTGTTTTACAAAATGGATGCAAGTACATTTTAATTCAAATATTACGAGTTTGCCTAAGTAGCTATAACCCACTATGCCCATCATCATGAATTGTTAATTACTAGATTGTAAGCGCGAATGATATGAATAGATCTATTTGGGAATTAACATCCTCGTTCGGGCAAGTAGCGCTTGCTAGTTTATCGGTTGGCCGAGAACGACGAACGTATACCATTTCGGACTCATAGATGTTACGGGTTGAACATCTACATTGGGCATCATCATTTATATGTATTTGATATACATACATTGTTTAGCTTCGGTTTCATGAGCTTAGTGCATATCGTAATACATTTTTGTGATATTGTATTCGTTACTTTATTATAGGGAAATCTTGCTATCTGCTTCATTTAAATTATAAACCTATAAATTCACCAACATTATTGTTGACGGTTTAAACATGTTTCACGGGTCAATAAGGTGCAAGTCATGGGTACATTAGATGGTCGTCTTTTTAAGTCATATCACTACAAAGATTTGCGTACATTACATTTTAGGATATTGTTATGTTGTGAAATCTTTACTTTTCAAATTGAACAATTTAAGCCTATGGGCTTTTGTAAAAAACCATTTATGAAATCTGATGTATCAGTTTTCAAATGACTCTTTTAGAGGTCGTTCTCATATATTGTGTTATTGATCTATGAAGTAATATCCCTGGAATATCATATTCCGCTGGGACCCATTTTGGGGGTGTTACAGATTGGTATCAGAGCCAAGGTTATAGAGAACCAGGTCAAATATTTTTACTTAGTCTATAACCGTTTTTCAAACATTGCGTCATTTAAAAGTTTTTCAAAGGGACATTCATGCAAACGGGTAGTTTTACATTTAGTTTACATCTAGTATACATGCTTACATGTCATGCATCATTTTAGCATTAGTTGCTTATACTAAGTGCTTACATAGGTTATATACGTGTTAATATTACATTACGTATATTATTGCTGGTCTTATATAATATATGTATACGAGTTTATATTATGGTTACAGATTAGCCATGTCATCAGACAACGCATCGTCTGTGGTCACCTATACGTACATATCCTCTGATTCGAATGGACTATCATGGGGTATTCCAATTGTGAATGCCGACGAGCTTCCGGAGATGGACCCCTACGAGGAGGTTACCCAGCAAGGACAGGCACCACCACTGTCACCTGCTTACATGCCTGACCCCATGGAGTTGGATGAGCATGTATCGGTATATGTTTCGGAGCCAGAGCACCCGGAGTACCATGTACTAACAGATGATGACATTCAAGACGAGGACCAGCCTTATGCTGATGATGCTTCACCGACTGCTAAGTCACCTGGACACATTGCTGACTCGGAGTCGATGGAGGAGGATTCTATTGACTACCTAGATGAGCCTGAGGATAACGATGAGGATCCGGAGGAGGATCCCGAGGAGGACCATACTGATGATCTTGTCGATGGAGAGGATGGTGATAATGAGCCCTCCGATGATGACGACGACGATGATGATACAGATGATGAGGATAAGGAGCTCACTGAGGATGAGGATGAGGAGGAGCACCTACCTCCGGCTGCCTCTTTTGTGGTACCTGTTGTTGACCTTGTTACCTCAGCTGAGGATACAGAGGCATTTAAGACTGATGAGTCTGCACCTACACCTAGATCACCTCAGACTATGGTCCTTTTTTTCTCAGACACGTCTCCGTAGGGCACGGAAGACTATCAGACTGAGCCACCCATGTTAGCATCCATGAAGGCACGCATTGGTGAGCATGCTGCCGCACCTATACCACCCACCAGCCCTGGCTATGATCAGGCACCATTAGGTCATAGGGCAGCCATGATTCGTATAAGAGATGACATCTTCGAGGAGCACATGCCAACTTAGAGGAGATTTGTACTTACTGCTCCCCCACCTGGGTGTGATGTAGCAGAGAGTTTAGCTGTTGCTGCTGCTAGGCCACCTAGAGGTCAATATGATTTTGTTGATACTGTTGTGGCAGGACAGGGTTTAATTTGTAGTCCTGGTCATGATGCCCTGACTATTGCTAGAGTTGCGGACAAAGCAGAGGATGTTAGTTATGTTAGAGCTTTACAGGCTTCTGAGAATAGGATGATGACTTCCATTGAGGAAGTCAACTTGAGAGTCAGCTACTAGGCACAGGTTCGCAGGCAAGAGAATGAGGATTTCTATACACAGCTGCATGACACTCGGACTGGCCACAGAGACATTAGACTCGAGATTGATGTAGTGAGAGGCCAGAGGACTGCTTACGAGACAGAGTTGCATGAGGTACGCCAGGCTTACCTTAGTTTCGAGGCTCAGAACAAGGCATTATTGGCGCGACTTGAGACACTGGAGACTCACATGAGTCGTATAGAGTGGCAGCGCCAGAGAGCTAAGGATGATGCAGTCAGATAGATGATGCGTATCCATGTACTAGAGGCTAGAGCTCAAATTGATACGGTGGAGGACACCGGCAGTAGCTATTAGTTGTACTTTTCATTTCTAGCTATCTTGTATAGTCTATTAAGCTTTATGGGTAACTCCCAGCTAATAGACTCTAGGACGTATTTTCATTTTCTGTACTAAGATCATTAGTGGTCATTTTGTATCTAAACAAATCATGTATGATTCGACATTATGTTATGAAATGTTGATGTATTATGTTATGGTTGATCTCATTTTATTCATTCTTCATTATGTTGTGGTGTAATTATTATTATCATACCCATTTGAATCGACATTGTGATTATATCTCACGTACATTGTATTCTTGTGATTAGTAGAATCATGCCTGTAACAAGACAAGGAACAAACTACGCCATGACTCCAGAATCCATTCAAGCTATGATTGATTAGGCAATCTAAAGAAATTCTACCCATACTCAGGATGATGCAAGCCACAGTTTGGGTGGAGAACCCAGAAGGCCTGTGCAACCTGTACGTGTCTGTTCCTACATCGATTTCATGAAATACCAACCCTTGAACTTCAAGGGAACTAAAGGCGTTGTTGGCCTGTCTCAATGGCTCGAAAAGATAGAATTAGTATTTCACATTAGCGGTTGTGCCATTAACAATCAAGTGAAGTTCGCTACCTGCACTCTACTAGGTGCTGCACTAACTTGGTGGAATGGCCATATGAGAACCTTAGGTTATGATGCTGCCTATGCTATGACTTAGGGAACTCTCAAGAAGAAGTTGATGGACAAATATTGTCGAAAAGGTGAAATCAAGAAACTTGAAATTGAACTGTGGAATCTTAGGGTCAGGGGAAATGATGTTGCAGCCTATACGCAGCGTTTCCAAGAACTAGCCTTGATGTGCACCAAATTTCTTGCTGATGAGACCGAAAAGGTTGACAAGTACATCGGTGGACTTCTGGATAACATTCATGGGAATGTCAGGTCTGCAAGACCCAAAACTCTTGATGATACTATCGAGTTGGCCAACGACTTGATGGATCAAAAACTACGCACTTATGCAGAAAGGCAGAATGACAACAAAAGGAAGGCTGATGATTCATCAAGAAACGATCAAAAACCTCACAAGAAGCAAAATATAGCTAGGGCATACACTGCTGGCCCTGGTGAAAAGAAGGCTTATACTGGAAATCTACCTCTATGCACCAAGTGCAATTACCACCACACCGGGCAATGTGCACCCAAGTGTGGAAACTGCAAGAGGTATGGTCATGCTACTAATGATTTCTGGGTCAATACCAACAACAACAACAATAATAATAATAATAATCAAAAGGCAAGAGCATGTTATGAATGTGGTAACACGGGACACATAAATAAGAATTGCCCAAAATTAAAGAACCGTGGGAATGGCAACGGAAGTAGCACAGCTCAAGGAAGAGCTTATGCTTTGGGAGGAAGAGATGCTAGCCTGAACTCTAACGTCATCACGGGTACGTTTCTCCTCAACAAACGTTATGCTATAATTTTGTTTGATACTGGTGCGGATAAGAGCTTTGTATCTAATACCTATAGTGCCTTTATTGACATCACCCCCACTACATTAGTAAATCATTATGGCGTAGAATTAACCGATAGGAAAATCATAAGAGTTAACACCATAATTCGTGGTTGCACTCTAAACTTCATGAATCATCCTTTTAACATTGACTTGATGTCGGTCCCACTCGGTAGTTTTGACGTCATTATTGGAATGGATTGGTTAACAAAGTATCATGGAGTGATCATCTATGACTAGAAGATTGAATGTGTTCCTTTCGGAAGAGTGATGTTAATTTTTCAAGGCAATGGAAACAACCATAGGGAAGAATCCCGACTAAATATCATTTCGTGCACTAGAGTACAAGAGTATTTGTCAAAGGGATGTGATGTCTTTTTGGCACACATTACCACTAAGGAAGCCAAAGATAAGTCGGAGGGGAAGCGACTTGAGGACTTGCCGATTGTCAGAGACTTTCCTGAAGTTTTTCCTGAAGACTTGTCGGGTATTCCACCGGCTCGACAAGTAGAGTTCCAGATTGATTTAGTACCAGGTGTTGCTCATGTAGCATGGGCGCCTTATCGGTTGGCACCATCCGAAATGAAGGAACTGGCGGAACAACTTCAAGAACTATCCGACAAAGGATTTATAAGGCCCAGCTCTTCACCCTGGGGAGCTCCGGTCTTGTTCGTCAACAAGAAAGACGAATCATTTTGCATGTGCATCGATTATCGTGAACTAAACAAGTTAACGGTGAAGAACCATTATCCACTTCCTAGAATTGATGACTTGTTCGATCAACTTCAAGGGTCGAGTGTCTACTCGAAAATTGACTTACGATCAGGTTACCATCAGTTGAGAGTTCGCGAAGAAGACATTCCCAAGACCGCGTTTAGGACGCGTTATGGGCATTATGAATTTCAAGTAATGCCTTTTGGTTTGACAAATGCACCGGCGGTATTTATGGACCTCATGAATCGGGTGTGCAAACCTTATTTGGATAAGTTTGTGATTGTCTTTATCGACGATATACTAATTTATTCAAAGAACAAGGAAGAGCATGAAGAGCATCTCAAATTAATTTTGGAGTTGCTTAAGAAAGAGGAGTTGTACGCAAAATTTTCCAAGTGTGAATTTTGGATTCAAAAAGTACAGTTTCTCGGACACGTAATTGATAGCAAAGGCATTCACGTGGATCCAGCAAAGATCGAATCAATTAAAGATTGGGCGTCTCCTAAGACTCCGACAAAGATCCGCTAATTTTTAGGACTTACCGGTTACTACCGCAGATTTATCGAGGGCTTCTCCAAGATAGCAAATTCAATGACTAAGCTGACTCAGGAGAATGTGAAGTTTGACTGGGGAGAAAAGGAGGAAGCCGCATTTCAATTGATTAAACAAAAGCTGTGTAGCGCACCCGTTTGGCCTTGCCTAAAGGATCAGAAAACTTCATTGTTTATTGCGATGCATCGCATAAGGGTTTGGGTTCCGTGCTTATGCAAAACAAGAAAGTTATAGCCTATGCCTCTCGACAACTAAAGATCCATGAGAAAAACTACACAACTCATGATCTGGAACTTGGAGTTGTGGTGTTCGCCTTTAAGATGTGGAGACATTACTTATATGGAACAAGGTGCACCGTATTTAACGACCACAAGAGTTTACAACATATCCTTGATAAAAAAGATTTGAACATGAGGCAACGGCGTTGGTTGGAATTGCTTAGTGATTACGATTGTGACATCCGCTACCACCTAGGAAAGGCGAACGTAGTTGCTGATGCATTAAGCAGAAAAAAAAGGGTTAAACCTTTAAGGGTCCGAGCCTTAGTCATGACTATTGGCTTGAACCTTCCTAAACAAATCCTAGAAGCTCAAACCGAAGCTTTAAAACCTGAAAACCTCACTGTTGAAGATGTTGGAGGTATGCTCCGACAAGACCGTACAAAGGAAAGGTTGAAACCCCGTGCGGACGAAACCTTATGTTTAAACAACAGGAGTTGGTTACCGTGTTATGGCAACTTAAGGACTCTAGTCATACACGAGTCTCATAAGTCAAAATATTCTATTCATTCGGGTTCTAACAAGATGTATCAAGACTTGAAGCAGTTGTATTGGTGGCCTAACATGAAGGCGAATATTTCCACTTATGTTAGCAAGTGTCTGACTTGTTTTAAACTCAAGGCAGAGCATCAAAAATCTTCAGGTTTTCTAGTCTAACCAGAGATTCTAGAATGGAAGTGGGAGAAAATCACCATGGATTTCGTCACTAAACTCCCTAAGACGACAAACGGTTATGATACCATTTGGGTGATCGTTGATCGTCTTACCAAATCTGCTCACTTTCTACCAATGAGGGAAACTGATCCCATGGAGAAGTTAATGAAGCTTTACATGAAGGAAGTAGTCACCCATCATGGTGTGCCTATTTCTATTATCTCCGATCGTGATGGTAGATTCACATCACTATTCTGGAAAGCACTTAATAAGGCATTGGGAACTCGATTGGACATGAGTACGGCCTATCATTCCAAAACTGACGGTCAAAGTGAAAGGACTATCCAAACTTTAGAAGACATGTTACGCGCTTGCGTGTTAGACTTTGGAAAGAATTGGGATAGACATTTACCGTTAGTGGAATTCTCATACAACAACAGTTACCATACCAGCATTAGGGCTGCACCATTCGAGGTACTGTATGGACGAAAGTGTCAATCACCCGTATGTTGGACAAAGGTTAGGGGTGCTCAGCTTACTGGTCTTGGAATAATTCATGAAACCACCGAGAAGATCGTCCAAGTCAAAAGTAGAATCCAAGTCGCTCGTGACCGACAAAAGAGCTATGCAAACAATAGACGTAAACCAATGGTATTCCAAGTTGGTGACAGGGTCATGTTAAAAGTTTCACCTTAGAAAGGAGTTGTGCATTTTGGAAAACGAGGGAAGTTAAACCCTAGGTATGTCGGTCCTTTCAAGGTGATCGAGAGAGTCGGAACTATTTCCTATAAACTTGAGCTACCAACACAATTAAGCCGAATTCATAACACGTTTCACGTGTCAAATCTGAAAAAGTGTCTGTCCGATGAATCACTTGTAATTCCGTTAGAAGAACTACGTGTTGATGACAAGCTCCACTTTGTGGAGGAACCAGTAGAAGTTATTGATCGTGAAATCAAACAATTGAAGAGAAGTCGCATTCCCATCATTAAGGTTAGGTGGAACTCTAAACGAGGTCCTGAGTTTACCTGGGAACGAGAGGATCAATTCAAGCAGAAATACCCACATCTCTTCACCAAGACCGCACCGTCGTCAAGTGCCGCATCTTAAGCCTTGAGGACAAGGCTCATTTAACGGGGGAAGACTATAAAACCCCGTGTTTTCAGGTCATATTACGATTTCAATCACTCCATTTTCTTTCTATTTATAACATTTTTACTTGTTTACTTTTACCTTAAATCACCTAGTTAAACCCTGATAAGTAAAACTTAACCGAGGCTTCTTAATATCGTGAATAAGCCTACGTTTAAACTAAAGACTTTAGTTAAAATGTTTCTACGACTTAACTAACCAAAAATCGAGTTTATATCATCCTTATCCTTTCACCACCATCTAGCGTTTAACTCTAAAGAGTAAACGAGCAAGTTGTATGTTTCTTCACTTGTTTAATAAGATACACATAATAAAAATTAATTAGGAAACTAATCTAACTCAAGAAAAAAAATAAATCTCCCTACAATCTAGCAAGGAAATCGTGTACACCTTTAATCCAGCTTTTCAAAACCGTATTATGCATCTAGAAAAGATGTACATAAACCCATCTCACTTTAACCCTAATAACCAATGTATAAAGCCCATAATCCCTTTTATCCAACTCCTTAAAACCTACGTATATTCTTGATTCTGCTTCCAATCAAACCCCAACAGTAAACTTCTTTTAATCCCTGTACATTAACCATGCTTAAACCCAAAAATTTCTTGCCTAAATTGGATCAACATACGAATGTGACATCCAAGAGGAACACTATGCATGCCATACCATTTGTGCATAAAAGGCTCTACTCACTTCTTTGCAAACTCGGTTAGAGAAACACAGAGAAACTCAACACTATCATATTCATACTCATACACCATTCACCATTGTTCTTTGTCCTCCTAGCCTTGTTTCGACTTGCATACAACACGCAATCCTACCACTACATTCGTAATAAACCCTAAGTCTCAAGAAACCCTAATTAAGGTTTCTTTGGTTCGTGTATACGTGTGGTGTAAGGAAGACGGGTATTCATCATCTCCGTGGGTCAAGTTTTTCACGCATTCATCCTTGAGTTTTTGTGAGCTAATCACTCTTTATTACTTGTTTTTATTTTGCAATCCATATACCATAGTTGTGTGCTTGAGAATTGTAAAAACAAAACCTATTTTGTTCACCTTCTGATATGTGTAGAATAACATTAAAACCCTTGAAAGAAAACTTGTTAAGTGGCTAATAAGACATGGACCATGCTTATGCTAGGGTAATAGGCCTAGGGAATCAACCAGTTGAAAACTTGGGCTCGACAATTAGGGAAAAACAAAAGGGACGCAGCCCACACCTATAAGATTGAGTACATTATTCGACCACTAGGAGTTAAGTATAAAATCAAAACTTAGTTAGTACTTATAAAGGACATGTAAGGGTTTGTGTTGCCCCTGGAATCGCTAGCTTTCGTCAGGTAACAACGAAGTTAGAAGGTCCCAAAGATAGGCAAAAATCTGTCATTTTACACTGTCTTAAAACTGCCCGGTTAGGTCGACTTTAGGCTTTGTTTCGACCCAATTAAACTTAGAGATAAGGTCAGCACATATGGGCTTTTTGTAGTCAACATGACGAGCTTTCTTTAGAAATTTGAATCATCAAAAACGGTTAAGAAACGAGTAAGTTATAGTCATTTAAAAATCCTAAGAAAAACTTACTTATAAACCTCTTTTGTAACTCAGGCAAAATCAATCATTTTTGACAAGCTATTCACGCGTGTAATTAGGATTATGTCAACTCTAGAAATTGCTAGTTGAAGCCTGATGTACAAGGTTCATTTCGAACCAAATGTCGCGAGTTTTTGTTTAGTAACGAACTCGCAAACAGGAACCAAAGTTGGCCAAAATGTCGTGTGCCTGGACATTTCCACGAGCACCTGGTGTGCAAGTAGTCACGACTGCCCAACGAGCACACCCACCTTTCGATTCACTTTTGACCCCGATAACGACCCCGACACACTAAACTTATAGAAGATAAATTAATGTCGACTTGTCCTAGTTTATTAAGGTATTTTCATCTCGTCCTAACATTGAGTAACGAAATCACAAACTGAGACCAAAACACTAACCTCGTAGTAGGGTGTGCACGGTTCGGTTTGGGTCGGTTTTTGGCTAAAACCGAAACCGAACCGAAATATTCGGTTTTTATAAAACCAAAAACCGAAACCGCTCGGTTTTTGGCGGTTCGGTTTTTTCGGTTTCTCGGTTTTTGCGGTTCGGTTTTTCGGTTTTTTCGGTTTCAAACCGTTTAAATTTGGTTTTTACTAATTTATATTAATAAACTTGTTTTACGTAGAAAATTGGTTATTTTTTTAATTTTTTTTGTCAATATGAGCCTAATAATGTTTACACAAATTTTTACAATTATACACATATAAATGAGAGACACACACATGCATGTGAAAATACACATAGTATGATCATTGTCATTGTAACGACATATTGTCAAGTAAACACACGTACACGACAAAACATATATATAAACATTAAGATAATATATATTATAATAATTTCATCCATAAAATAAATATAAATTTAAAATTTTTAGTTATCATTTATTTATTTATATTATATTAATTATATATTATTATAAAACTGGTTTGGTTCGGTTCGGTTTTTACGGTTCGGTTTTTGAACAAAAACCGAAACCGAACCGAAATTTTTCGGTTTTTGAAAAATTAAAAACCGAACCATCGGTTTCTAGTTTCGGTTGGTTTTTTTGGTTTTTGGTTCGGTTTCAGTTTTTTCGGTTTCTTCTGCTCACCCCTACCTCGCAGTCAGCGCATGCTTGAATAAAACCCATTTATTTTTCTAAGTCTGAAGACTGTCCCAGCGACACGCACACCTGTAGCCCTGTTTTTAAACCATTAAACGACCTCGTTGGACAAAACGTAAAAGACGAAAGTTATAGATGACCTAACCGAGATGTCAAATGTATTTTTAGTTTTCATTATTGTTAGCTAACGAATTCATAATTATATTGTAAACCTCCAAGTCGTCAAATAGTAAAACTTAATTATATGTACACTTATTCAATTAGTTAAACGCCACCATTTCGTTTAATTAATTAACACACTTTTAAGACAATCATGGGCTGGGCTAAAACATAAATTTTAAAAAGTTATATGTGATATAGTTCCAAAAAGTCCAATATCGTAATGACGTGTTTATACTTGGGACGCAGTGACACAGTAAAGTTGACCACTTTAAAACTTGAGAATTATTTTTAAACATCATTATTTCTTAAATGGAGCTCAAGCACACATAGGAGCGAGTCAGATGGCAAGGATTTTAGTTTATATATTTTCTTGTTCTAGTAAATATATGTATTATTTTTACTTAGGTTTCGGTGATAAAGTCTTTTGCTATATTTCGTGCCATTGCCAAATTACCTTGTTATTCAGTTATTATTGCTTGATGTGAGCTTTATTTGTCAACATTCATTCATTTTCAATCATTTATTAAATATCTGGGGGATGTATGAGATCATGTCTTGTTTTACAAAATGATGCAAGAAATTTTTAATTCATATATCTTACGAGTTTATGTTTGCATAAGTTGCTATAACCCACTAATGCCAATCATCATGAACTGTTTAATTATAGATTGTAGAAGCCGTTGTAATGATTGAATAGATCTATTTGGGAAATTAACATTCTAGTTCGTAGAAATAAGTAGTGAATTGCTAGTTTACCGGTTGGCCTTTGGGAGGGTTATTGGGCTGGGAACGGTGGGGGGAAGGGATGTCGGGAACGACGAAAGTTATACCATTTCGGACTTCATAGATGTTACGAATTGAACATATACATGGGGCTTCGGCATTCATCATTTATATGTATTTGATATACATACTTTGTTTTGCTTCGGTATTTTTGTCATCGACTGATGAGCTTAGCGCATCATTATCAGTCATATCGTAATACTTTTTGTGATTTTGTTTTCGTTACTTTATTTCTGAGGAAAGCTTGTTATCTGCTTCATTTAAATTAGTAAACTTATAATTCACCAACATTATTGTTGACAGTTTAAACATGTTTCTCAGGTCAATAAGGTGCAAGTCATGGGTACATTGGATGGTCGTCTTTTGAAGTCATATCACTACAAAGATTTGCGTGCATTACATTTTGTAGATATTGTTTATGTTGTGAAATCTTTACTTTTCAAATTGAACAATTTAACGGCTCATGGGCTTTTGTAACAAAACCCATTTATGTAATACGATGTATGGTTTTTCAAAGACTCTTTAAGTGGTTCGTATCATATTCTTGTTAATATAGATTATGAAGTTATTTTCCCCCGGAATAATCATTCTTCCGATGCGATCCACATTTGGGGGAGTTACAATATATACTATATATATATATATATATATATATATATATATATGTGTGTGTGTGTGTGTGTGTGTGTGTGTGTGTATGTACATATATATATATATATATTAATATATTATTATATACTTCATTTATATTTATTAACTTTTATTTATATGTTATATATATATGTATATATTTTTTTTTTTTAATTTTTTTATGTATGATATATGTATATTATATTATGATTATATATATATGTTTTTTATATATATTTGTTTATATATTTATATTTATTATATATATATGTGTGTATATATATATATATATAACCTTCATAAATTAAGTGGGAGCATTTAATAATGTTCATAATACGGCTTGTTAATAATTGAACATTTTTTCCCTGAAACCATTGATATCCAAAATATCAAGAGATTTGACATTTTTGATAAGGGGAGAAAATGTGATTAAAATATATAGATAAAGATGTAATTTTAAGGACTCAAGTGCAAGTTTCTCTCTTCATGTGCTAAATATTTTTGAATATCGATGCACATGTTGAGGGGAAGCAATTTTAAATGGTTTTAAGGCTGAGAATAATACCAAAAGACCGACCATGTTTGTAATTAATTGGAGTTATAAGGTGGTTAGGATTAGGTATTCGTTCCCACGATCCAGCCATAACCGGAGGGATCTACCCAGGGTCATTCTACTAGTTAGTGTAGAAGTCCATAGGTATGATATAAAAAAGGAGTAAAAGTGAGAATAAGGGAATAGTGCCGACTGAAATGGAGCTAGTACTGGAACAAACCTAACAAGGTACTAGTCATGAAGTCTCGGTAAGCACTGAAGGGGTTGAAGAATTAAAAAGAAAAGTTAAGATAAAGGGTGAAAAGAAAGAAGCCCTCCTTACACTTAGGCAGAAACCGGGTCAATACATAAACTGTCAGAAACACTAAGCTGTTGTCTGGTATTGAAGACAGTCGTCATGGACCCAGTGACGCAATGCACAACCCTTCCCAGCCACTCAAGGTCTCTCAAAAGACTCTTGTTTCATTTCTTACAGATTAAACACATTTCTATCGGCTTTCTCACTCCGAGTTAGTTGGTATTGAAAAGGTGGCAGTCTGCTCCAGCCTCCGATTACTAAAACCAAAGTGCACTATCGAGTCTAGAGCCGTAAAAGAGATCATCCATAAATCTCATTAGGACACTTATCCAAAATATGCTTGCTAATTCACACAATGTGAAAACAAGAAATATATCAAGAGTCCTACGCATTATCCTTGTGATTTTGCCAGAACATCAGAGTGATACCTAAAAAGTATTCACAATGACGATGGAAATCCTTCCAGAGCCAACATCAAACAAGCTCTGCGGTAGGTGACTTGTGAGATCCTACACGGATCGAACTTGTGATACTGGATATCGATTCGGTCCAGCTTATGAATTGACGGATGAATTTTGAAAAAGTTAAAACTGTTGGTGTGTTATAAAAACCGTTTGCATCTTAACACACCGACTGATTTTCTAAATCAATTTTCAATCTTATGTCCATGGGAAGCCTCACAAGGGTATCTGGACATAGGAAAGCTGAACACGAATTGACGGCTTAATCGGGAAGATAGTAACTTACCGGTTCACTCTTACCGTGTTGTCTGCTTTGAGACGCTCCGGTAATGAGAATGGCTAGTACAGCTGCGAAACCCTGTCAAGGAGATTCTTCAGAATTCTACCTGATCACAGGCAGTATTTATACTGATTAACGGGGAACCGTGGTTGTTACAACCGTATTTGACGAAGTGACAAAGCCACTTTTGTCCATATATCTTGTTTATCACTAACCCATTCATGCAGATTTCCTGACGGTGGTAGCAATTTCCTGATGACAAGTCAAACTCAATACCACATGCTCATACTCGACCGACATATGTAATAACATCATGAAAGCTCAATTACATGTCTCAAGACTTCCACTACTCTGATACCGTACGTCTTTCTTGAAGTGGCGAGGTATTAAGTTGATACCGTACATCCTCCATAAAATGACGAAGTGTTAAAGTTAAAGAATATCAAGAAAGATGGTTACACTCGCTTTCAAACATAAAGAACAGTATGAGCATGTCAGTCCAGAAGTCACAAGATCATAAGAAGGCAAATATTACAAGATGGCAAAAAGAGATTATGTTTGGTTGATGATCTCAAGATGCTTAAAAGATCACATACAAGTCAAAAAAAGATACAAGCTAAAGCCTAAAAGTCTAAAGATTGCTACATCAAGATTCGCAAGATAAAGAACAAGATAACAAGACTACGAGCTAAAGATTAAAGACATTCATAGAATGTAAAGCTTAAGTTTGTGTAAATTGGAGTGACCTCCCTTAGGGGGAGATTGTTAGGAATCGAGAAAAGACTCGGTCACTTCCAAAGTTGTAATAGTATAGCTCGTAGCGTAATTTTTGGAAACTTACCAAGCTAACTGGGTCAACATAAGTCATTCTTGTGTTGACCGGCCAATGCAAGGTATAAATACCCCTCTCCATGCCTTGGAGAGGGTTGATTGTTCATTGGTTATTCATCATAATACATTTTCCTTTCTTTCTCTCACTAGGTGCTATAACCTTCCTTTCTCTCTTTAAACTTTCTATCTTGATTAGTTGTTAAGTGATTTGATACTTCTACATGGTTTATAAGGTGGTAACAAAATAATTTATAAAATGACAGCAAAATAGTTTATAAGATGACACCAAAATAGTTTATAAAACGATAGTGAAACGGTTTATATGGCGGTAACAATTTAAGGAGTGTAACTGATAGAATCGTCATGACACATAAAATAAAAAGGAATTTAAAAATGTCCACAAAGTACAACAAAATCCATAGGAAGGATACTAGTGCAAATCACTTAGGGGATACGGTCCAAGAAGGCTTCGACTTAGGTCTCACTAGGCAAGGCAGGAAAAATCCATCATTAAACACTAGCCTCAATAGCATTAGTAATTCATTGGGCTACAATCTGCTCAATCTCCGCGAAACTCTTTTCTTGTCTCATCGTAAGCATTTTCTTTAAAATTGAACAGAGTAAATAAAATAAGTCGGGTTCTAAAAGTCGTGTTCGAATTAATCGGCATGTCTTTAGGCAACGGGTCATAAGATAGCGTAGGTGTTTCAACAGTATGAGGCGGGTGTTCAAACTCGAAGTTGAATGGTAAGGTAACTAATGGGATCGGCAGGCTGTGACAAGTTTCAATGTTATGTAAAACAGTATTATGTAAAAGACATGAAAAAGTTTTAAAGACCATCGTATCACTCATGATGTCTTGGGAAAGTCCTAGTATTTATATAAATAACCTTTATATAAATCAAGTGTAAAATGTACGTAAGGCGAAGTAAATGCAAGTACAAGTAATGCAACCAAGTAGTGTGTATGCACATGAAAAAAGTTTTATGTGATGCAATGTTTTTGTGTAATGGTTATAGTCTAGGTAAAATATGCAACCTAGTTCTCTATAACCTTGGCTCTAGATACCAATCTGTAACACCCTCAAAATATATGGCAGCGGAATGGTAACCGGGGGCGTTACTTCATAATATATAAGCACAAGATATAAGAGAAATGCCTCTATATGAGTCATTTAAAAGATATCCTCGTTGATACATTTGAAATAAATAAGTTTTTAACAAGCGATCCCATGAGTTTGCATCATAATTTTAATATAACGAGGATGATTTAGTGCTAGAGAAAATCCATGAAAAATAGTCTTGATGAATGCGGACTCCAATGCACTTCATAATGTTCATACAAGTTATGCACCTGATAAATACATGCTTAAAAATATCAACATAAAGTTGGTGAGTTCATAGGTTTAAGTTTATAATAAAAGTTGACCGTAAGATTCAACAAGGCATGGCTATTGTATGTATACAACGCCACAAAAAGTAATTACGATTGCACTAAGCTCATGACACTGAAGGTACAACGCCGTTTGCATGCAATTTAATGCACGAAAAATACCCAAGCAGATTTTCAACCCAAAACACCCGTAGTCCGATATGGTATACGCCCGTTTGATCGATAATGCGTTTTGTTTACCGATAGTAAGCGCTTAACTTACCCGAACGGGGATGTCAATCCCAATAGATCTATTTATAACACTCGCGCTTACACAAAGTAATTAACGGTTCATGATAATCGGGCATAGTGGGTTATCGCTACTTAGGCTAATTTGTAATCATTTAAAAGAAAGTAAAGTAAAGTACTTGCGTCCATATATAAGAACAAGCAATGTATCTCACCCCGAGATTTATAAAGTAAATGTAAAACAAGTTAAAGCGGGAATATAAACTCACCTCAAGCAAATAGTAATATCGGTAATGAAAGGTAAGAACGGAAAACGATACACGGAAACTCTAACCGCAACCTACATAAGTAATATGCTTTAGGATAATGAAAACTAGAGTGCAATGATGCGTATGCATTTATATGAATCCTACATCACCGGTACACGATTGTGTTTAATTTTTACAATTTAAAACGTGGATTACGGAAAAGTAAAATATTTATTTTCATATTTTCAAAAGTTACCAGTTACCTGCTTTAACACCCATAACTCCCTAGTTACAGACCCTATAAACGCGGGTCTATACTTTTTGAAAACTAGGTGTTTAGTACTTTAAAAAGTTAGTTTATCATTTCCCCAACTCGGAACCTAACAGCCTCAAAAACAGTGTCCAAGTTGGTTACTCACAAATATTTAGCTGTTTCTAGACTTTGATTATTTTAAGTTTTACTCAGCATACTAATCGCGTGGTCAGAGTTTTAACAGGACGTAACTCACCCGTTTCAACACCGTTTCTAGTGATTCCAGTGGCTATGAAAATATATATGTCATGTCTACAACAACTCAGTTTACTCAAGAACCCAACTCTAATTTTAAAGGTCTCAAAAACGGGTCCAAAGTAGGATGGCCAGAGCCGAATTCATTATAAAAGCTGATGGGTTTTTCCTTTATAA
>BQNB010083256.1:0-29085 GCA_026074375.1 Tanacetum coccineum
CAACTGTTGTTGGGTTTGTTTCTTTCTTCTTGATACTGCTGATGCACGGATAATGTTGTGAGATTTTGTTGTTGTTGGCTTGTTTTTTGAGTTGTTTTTGATGAAATTTAATGGGATTTGTGGGTATGATAGGAGATTTGACAT
Source organism: Tanacetum coccineum (assembly GCA_026074375.1). Classification (NCBI taxonomy): domain Eukaryota; kingdom Viridiplantae; phylum Streptophyta; class Magnoliopsida; order Asterales; family Asteraceae; genus Tanacetum; species Tanacetum coccineum. Next base: position 145 of record BQNB010083256.1, read on the forward strand.
GGTTTTATTGAAATTGACTGTAGATTATGAAGATGGCATGTGTTTTTGAGTGAAATGATGAAGAAGAAGTGGATAAGAGTTTTGGGTTTTGAGTTGCTGAGTGAGTGAGTGAGGGTTTAAGATTGGGGTTTTATCAACTACCATGGACATTAAAAAAAGAGAGATTGATATGTAAATTTTTTTTACCCTTTTTGTTATTAAAATATAAACTTTTATGTGTATTTTGGTCATCTACAGTGATTATTTGGGTGTGCGGAGTTCGGTTTGGGTCGGTTTTTGGCTAGAACCGAAACCGAACCGAAATATTCGGTTTTTATAAAACCAGAAACCGAAACCGCTCGGTTTTTGGCTGTTCGGTTTTTTCGGTTTCTCGGTTTTTGCGGTTCGGTTTTTCGGTTTCAAACCGTTTATATTTGGTTGTGGAAAATTTATATTAATAAACTTGTTTTACGTAGAAAATTGGATATTTTTTCTAATTTTTTTTGTCAATATGAGCCTAATAATGTTTACACAAATTTTTACATTTATACACATATAAATGAGAGACACACACATTCATGTGAAAATACACATAGTATGATCATTGTCATATATGTAACGATATATTGTCAAGTAAACACACGTACACGCACGCACGCACGCGCGCGCACACACACACACACACACACACACACACACACACACACACACACACACACACATACACGCGCACACGCACGCACGCCCGCGCAAGCACGCACGCACACGCACACACACACACGCACACACACACGCACGCACGCGCACACACACACACACACACACACACACACACACACACACACACACACACACATATATATATATATTTATACCAAGATGCTAGAAAATGAGAAAAAATCTTAGAGAGAGAAAGTAGAGAGAGAAACAAGAAAGAAAGTTAGATTAGTAAATGGAGAGTTACAAGTGATGGGAAAATGCAACCAACACCCTTCACCAAGTGTGATGAAGGGATATTTATACCCTAGCCTTCTAGTTGGCTCATGGGCTTTTTTAACGGGTCGGGCTTGGCTAAACTTAGGCTTTCACCCTTAACATGGACAACATTAGATTACAAACCAAGCCGATTGTTACCGACTAGCCTATTACATAACAAGACCCCTATTTGGACTTAATGAGGACCGATAACATTCTTGTTTGGACTTAATTATAATTAAGGGCTAACAATCTCCCCAAATGCTTGAGGTCTCTTTCTTCAATCTTCTCTATATCACCGATGAACATTGAAGACATGACGTTTAACGTTATGGTTTTGCCTTATTATGTCTTGTTTATTCGTTAATGGCTTTGTCATTTCATGCTTTGTGATACTTAATTTTGAGCCTTTATCTTTTTAACTTTGTGTTATTGAGATCGTTATATTGCATCAAATTTCCTTGACTTGAATCATCTTGATTTTAATTTGACTTCCTTGATAATTGTGCTTTGACCAACATGCCCATACTTGTTACATTCTTGTTTGAAACATATGATTATAAGTTAACAATCCCCCAATTGATGATTCTTTATTTGACTTTGTAGGCTCTTTGATGGTGGGAGGGAAGATTAGAATCCAACTATCTTGACGTGAATGATTGACTTTATAAAGCTTGAGTATGAGCATGTGGTTTATGAATCGACTTTCGCTGGAATGAGGTTGTGCAACACGTCGTCCTAAACTGAAATATGACAGTTACAATAAAGGATGGAATTTGGCTTTGTTTATTCATCTTGAGTTTCGGTTGCATTAACCTTAGAGTTTCCATGTTTTATAGTATAAAATACTATTAACCTGTGATCAGGTTAGATTCAACAGATCTCCTTGACCAGGGTTTCCTAGCTCAAAGCGTCTAGGATCATTAATCACAGATGTATTAGATTTACCATGCTTGCTAGTTCTCATTACCGGAACGTCTCAAAGCAGGACAAACACAGTAGAGTGGAATCAGATAGTAGATAGATTTACTATCCTATTCTGATTTAAGTCGTCAATTCATTAATGGACCAAAATTGATATCTAGTTATCACAAGCTTGATTCATATAGAATCATGGCAAGGTCACCTACCAAGAGCTTGTTTGGATGTTGGCTCAAGCAGGATTTCCATCTCATGTGAATATTAAGTATCACTCAGATGATTCTGGCAGTTCTTAAGGATAATGCGTAGGGGACTCTTTTGTTACAATTGTGAAACTTTATGGTGTTCAAAAAGTGTATTTTGACTTGTGTACTAATGAGATTTACAATGTGATTCTTCTTGGATTAGACTCGATTTGTGCACTTTTGGTTTTTAGTAATCGGAGTGGATGGAGCAGACCTGCAAAATATTCAAATTATCAACCAATCTCGAGTGAGATGTCAATAGATAACGTGTGTATCTCCGTGACAAATGAGAAAGTTTCTTTTGAGAAAAACCCGAATGGCTGGGCGAAGGGTTGTGCATTGCATCACTAGGTCCAAGGCGACTTTCTTCATTTTCAACAATCATTTTTCTGGATTTTGAGTAGATTATGTATTGACCCGTTTCTGCTAAGGTGTAAGGAGGGCTTCTTTTCTTTTCACCCTTTATCCCATACATTTCTTTTAATTCTTCAACCCCCCTATAATGCTTACCAGTCGTCATTACTAACACCTTGTGGTGATTGTTCTTCCGGGAGTGTTAGCTCATTCTTAGTCTGCATTCTTCCCTTATACACATCATCTCCAATCATACCTAAGGACTGTATTCTAACTATAGAGTGTACTTGGGTAGATTCCCTCTGGTTCTGGTTGGTTCGTAGGGACTTATACCTAACCTAACCACCTTATGATTAAGAATCGTCGTGAAATTAATAGGTTGGTTGGGTATGAGATCGAACCATTAAACCATTTTTTGACATTGTTATTATCAAATACTTCCCTCTACACTTGTGCTTCGGGATTCGAAATCGTTTAGAAAATTGGGAAAGGACAGAGGTTGCACTTAGTGTCTTAATGATCACATATACTTATTTATATATTTTAATCACATTTTCTCCCTTTATTTTAATAATTAAAACACTTAGTATTTAAAATTACCAATTGATTAAAATTTGACATAAAAATTCTATGCGGGAGAAAAATTATACACAATTATTGCATGAATTCAGATTCCGATAGCTCCCCTTTAACAGGTTTATGTGGGATGGGATACCATATGTATTAAAACTTGCCATTGGAATGAAAAATTGATATGACATGACAAAATGTTGAAGACAGAGTGAGATACCTTAGTGAACATTGTATATTAATAATTGACGCATTTATTTAAGTTTCCACATTTTAATTTCACTAAATGTGTTTGGTTACATTTAAATTGACAGTTTATGAGATGTACCCAACACATTAAAAGGCTTTTGTTTTTTAAAAAAGCTCCCCCTCAAAATTGGAATTCAATATAATGACATAGCTACTTTACTACAATTCATTTAAAAAATTATTCGAGGAAGGGAGTGTTTGAACACACAATTTTAACAAATATCACTTTTTATAGAAAAAATAACCAAATTATATTGTGACAATTTTGACATGAAAGTTCTTTTTGAAAAAGTGTGTTCAACGATTTTTAAAAACATGATAGATGACTTATCTTCTTATTTTAGGAGCTAAGCGCACTGAGGCGTACACTTCCTTGTTACTATTCGAGACCGAGTTATGCATGAATGATACATAAGTCATTGAGAAAAATTCTAGAAATGACATGTTTTGAAAGCGTTTGGAATCCTGTTTAGAAACTTATTTACACGCCGATGTCGATGTTAATTAACATTTCTAGGAAGTTAAATGTTATCGATTCCCAAGGAGAAACATGTTCTAAAGATTCTTTTTGCGTATTTTGAAAATTTTCTGATTTTATATTTTGTTTTTCTAGGTTTTATATTTTTTATTTTTCTTTTTGTTGGTTTTTATTTTTGTATTTTCTTTTTCAAAAATTTTTTAAATCAAAAAATAAAGATGAGAATAAAAATATTTACAAATTGATGTTTATGATCAAGCAGATTCAATTGCCAGACTCAAATTCAAACTGAGTCAAAACATTCTCATTAACGAGTCGTCTGACATGATACTTAAAACCTATTTTTTCGATAAGGCTATTAGTAAACAACGTCAGCCAACTGGTATTCAGTTGCCGAAAAGAATAATTCAACAATACCCTTTTTCAACCTATTCCTTTATGAAGTGATATCTTACATCGATGTGCTTGGTTCGGGAATGCTGAACTGGATTACACGATGATGGCTATGACTGCCTTTGAGTCACATACATAATATTTTATTCAAGTGGAAGCCTTAATCTGTGAGTCTGATGTTCTCAACCATAGAACTTGTGCGCAGCACGCAGATAAAGGACAAATACTCGGCTTCTGCTGAAAGAAATTGAGGTGTAGTCCTGCTTTTTGGATGACAAAACTGACGACTTTTCACACCTAGAAAGGAAATTGTTAATGCCACACAGATGTACTCTTACGTGAATCGAGACAGCCCGCGTGATCCGAATCTGAAAAAGCAGTTAGTTCGAAACCGGTGTCCTTCGGATACCAGAGACCCATGTTAATGGAGTCTTTAAGGTACCGAAAGATCCGTTTAACCGCAGTGAGATGTTTCTCAGTCGGTTTCGCTTGATAGCGAGCACAATAACATGTTGCATGTACAATATCTGGTCTACTTGCTGTTAGGTACATGAGTGCTCCGACCATACTACGATATTTCGTTTGGTCGACCGGAGTACCACTCAAGTCAGCATCAAGGTGTTTTGTAGCCATTGGTGTACCAATGCTATCACATGAGGTCATACCATGCTTTTTAAGTATCTCTTGAGCATACTTAGCTTGGTTTATAAAGATACCACGAGGGGATTGGTGGATCTGAATTCCTAAAAAGAATTTCAGCTCCCCCATCATAGACATATCAAACTTGCTGTGCATTAGTTTTCCAAATCGTTTTGAAAGTTTTGGGTTCGTAGAACCAAAAATTATGTCATCAACGTAAATTTGCACAAGCAATATGTCTTCCCCATGTTTAGTTATGAACAGAGTTGGATCAATAGAACCTTTTGAGAATCCTTTGGATACCAGGAAGTTGGAGAGTTCATCATACCACGCTCTTGGTGCTTGTTTGAGACCATATAATGCTTTCTTGAGACGGTAAACTTTGTCAGGATGATATGGGTCAACAAATCCATCTGGTTGGTTTACGTACACTTCTTCCTTCAGAGGTCCGTAAAGAAATGTTGTTTTAACATCCATTTGGTACACTGTGAATGATTTGTGTGCAGCATACGCAATGAACAATCGTACAGCTTCCAACCGAGCAACTGGTGCAAATGACTCTTCAAAATCAATTCCTTCCTTTTGAGCATATCCCTTAGCCACAAGACGAGATTTGTTGTGAATGACAGTATTTTCCTCATCACGTTTGTTTTTCCAGAGCCACTTTAAGTTAATGACATTTTTGCAAAGTGGTATGTCGACTAATTCCCATACATCTAGTCTATCAAACTGATGAAGTTCTTCCTGCATTGATTCAATCCATGCAGAATCAGCCATGGCTTCTTTGATGTTCTTTGGTTCGGTTCGACTCACGGTGAGTGCGAACATACACATCTCGCCATCTATTTCTAGCTGACGTCTTGTTCTAACTGATTGAGAAGGATTTCCAATGACTTGTTCTAATGGATGATCTTTTGTCCAACGTTGTGCGGAAGGATGGTGTTGATAGAAAGTATGCATGTTTGACGAATCAACATGACGAGATGATGTCTCCCCTTGTTCTTGTACCGGTGTACTGAAGATGTTGATAAATTCATCGTCGTCAAATTGTGCATTTTCTGTATTGGTTTCTGCTTGAATAATGTTCTCAGGTGCAGTGACAGTTGGTACTTGAGTTGGAGTTTGATGTGTTGAATGAATGTTCAATGGAGGTGGATCTGCAACATCGGTTGTTGTAGAAGTGTGAGTTGTGTTATGTTGTTGACGTTTATCGGGATTATCAGCAGCATGTACAGCGGAAGACTTTGACACAACAGGAGAAGTTCCATTGAGTAATTCACTGAACATCGGACTATATAGCAATTCCAGCTCATTTGACGTTGTTACTGTCTCAGCAGTTTGAGAAACATTTTCTTGACTTTGGTGATCGGGACTTAAACTGTCTTGTTCAAGTACCGTTGTCGAACATTGTGGACCGGGCTGAGAACTGACGTGATCTGACTCCATCTGAGGCAATTTGTCAAAGTTAACATGAATTGTTTCAACTATTATTCTTGTTCTCTTGTTAAATACCCTGTAAGCCTTTGGTAGAATAGAATACCTAACAAAAATACATGATCACCTTTTTCTTCATTTTTATCAAGATTTTCACCATCTTGACGATAATAGCAGAGACCCAAGAAGTGAAAGAAAACTTAACTGACGGTTTTCGGGGCATTGGATGATTTGGTAGGTGTTTTTTTCTCATGTTTGAGGAATTAAAGAGTGAACGATTTTGAGTAAAAACGATGCTGTTGCATTGCTTTTCAGCCAGAAGAACAAGGAACTTTTGGGCGCTTAGAATTGTTTGAGCAGCTCAACAAGAGTACGGTTCGTCTTTCGACACTACGCCTATTTTATTTAGGGGTTCGAGCAGTTGACGTTTTCATGTTTTTTCCTATTTGCAAGAGTTACATGAGTTTATTTTTAAGTATTTCGTTCTTTTCAGTATCGAAAACTGTTGTAACTTGGCATGATGTCCTCTTTGGTAAGTGTGAAGGAAATCAATGAGAACTCCAGGTGGTTTATCTTTCGACCTCAAGAAGTGAGTACGCGGCTATTTGGGAGTAGTTCATCAAACAATTTACGGAAGAATATTTTTTTCATTAATGCTTTCTACCTACATTGGACCCCATAGGTCCATGTGTAGAGTTGTAACCGTCTTTTGAGCTGGGGTTAGTCTTAGTGTGAAAGACTTTCTTTTTTGCTTTCCCAACTCACAAGTAGATAACACAGATGTTCTTTGTTGAATTTTTATTTTGGAAGCCTTTCACTATATTTTCTTCGAAAGCAAGTGATGGTGTCGAAAGTTTAGATGAGATAAACGATGAATGCCACTAACCATGTTGAGACGATGTTGCTTTAGCATTAAGCAAATTGGATTGGATGGTTGGTTGAGTTCTTGCAGAGTAATGGAATACATTTTGTGCCTACGAGAACTGTGAGGAAGATCATTTCTCTTTAAATCCGGATTATAAACATGTTGACTTTCTGAAAATCAACTTCCAAATCCGCATCACAAAATTGACCAACGGAGAATAAATTAAAGATTAAGCCCTTCGACGTAATAAACCCGTTTGATAGTAATAGTTCCTTAAACCATATCTCCATAACAAGTATTGGTGCAATTTGATCATTTCATTACTTCACCGTTCCTAGAAATTTTCCAAAAACTTAGTTAGAAGTTGAGATTTCCAAGTCAATGTGCTTTGAGACCTAGAGTCGAGATGAATCGGAATTATCTCTTACCAGCTGCAAAAGAATTAGAAGACAATGGAGTATTGGAACAGTGGAACACCTTAAGGTTTATGTTTCTAATTTTTTGAGTTCTAGATGCATTTCTATTTGAGGCATACTAAGTTGGTTGACATTTCCTATTTGAGACTTAGGTTTCTACTTGTATTTTTTTTATTTTTTTTTTTACATTTTTTTTTTTTATTTTTTTTTTTTTTTTTTTTTTTTTTTTTTAATTTTTTTGGGTGGTGATATTTGGATACCACCAACTGCATGTCTTATTAACTTGCTCATATAACTTCCTAATTATGTTTCTAGATTTCTTGACAGTGGAGTCTGTTGCAATAGTTTTCTTACTGGATGTTGCAACAGATTCGTTCACATTATGCTTGGGTTCTCTAGTACTAATAGGCACAACAAATGGTTGTTAGTCATAGAACTACGCCCATCTAATATAAAGTAGAACACAATTCATGATTGTCATTCAGACACATTTTCCACATAGTCAACATAGACAAAGTTACATTTTGAGGTTCTTAGATTCAAATTGTCATTACACGCAGTTACAGGCGTTTTATTATTTGAAAACTTAAAATTCCTACGGTGGTCTTCTACATATGCGTCTTCCCTTGAACTATTGTTTGGAGACTCTAGCTTCTAGTTGATTGCTCTTATGCTGTGGTCTTGCTAATCATTGTAGTGTGAATTACTCCTGTAGAGTAGAGAAAGACACAGTTTGTTGTTTTACAATACTAATGTTTGAGGCAACCGTGGTGTTCTAGTTTGATTAGGCTTTGTGTGTACTTTATACATTCCTGGTGCAATCACATTTGTGTTCTTGAAAATTTGCAACACATTCTGAGGCAAAATCTGTGCAGTGACTGGTTTTGAAAAATCATGGGACACATTTTGTGTGGTAACTGACTTTGACTTTGAAAAATCTGTCTTTGCAAGAGAATCTGAAAAAATAGCTGGTTTACCTAAAATTAATTGTTTTTGACTTTTAAAAGCATTCGGTTGTTGAATAACCGATGATTTTTCAAACTTTGTTTCCACAGATTTTCCTTTCATTTTCCTGTGGAGTTTCTTCACTCATCCTTTATTGCAAATTCATTGGTCTTGTAATTGAGCTTTCAAGTCTTGAATTTCAAAAATATTGTTCACGTTCTTTTAAGAAATACGTTTGACTGATTTTCTTTGAAAGATTTGTCATTTTTTATCTTTTCTTTGCACTGTTGTAAATCATGTTCAAGTTAATCGCATGTTTCTGAAAGTGTTCAAAACTCTTTGACTTGTTCTATTTTTGAAAGCTCTTTTTCAAGGATGTTCAATTTGTCCAAAGGTTTCCAAGTAATCTCATTGAATTAGTAACTTATCCCAGATCAGTGTACACACCAAGTATTTCATTCATGTGATCAGCATAGTATTATTCATTGAAAGTCGTTCGATTTCATCAAAAAACTGTGTTTTTTGAGTGTCAGTTGAGATTGAGAGTGCTCTTTATGTTTCAAGAGAATGAAAAGTATCTCAAATCAGCAGACAATTTTACTCGTTACAAACACTAGGATAATTTTATAAGTCGCATTGATTTTCTAAATTTGGGGGCAAAAATTTCCTTCGATTGTGTTTTGAATGAAAGGATCTATGTTACCAAAATATGTTCTTTTAGCGATTGTTTGTTTGCAACGTTCCACTCTATCAAAAATCGTGTCAACACTCTTTTAATTTTGAAAAGTTCTTTAGAGCTTTTACACTTTTGATCCCAAGGAATGGATTCATTACTGTTTTTCTAAAAAGTAGTTTTGTTTACGAAAAGATCTTTGGAAAAATTCATTATTAGAAGATGTATGACGCATCTTGGACGTTCTTGGAAATTAGGGTTGTTCAGGCGACTTTTCCCGTTGTGGAACGAACAAATCATAAAGATTATTCAACTGGTCATAATCAAACGGTTTGATTAAATCGCTTAATTTTGATCGACTTTCTTTGTCAAGACGAATCGTTTCGGCATGATTATGGGGCTAACATTAAGCAGATTGTATTTTAGAACTTATATCATATAAGACGAGGATTCGCTCTTTGAGCTTTCTTGAGGAACTCAGGTTTTGCAAAACTCGTTTTACAATTACGATTAAGCATATTCATTGTTTGAACGATTGACCGGTTGATATATCTTAATATCACCAAAATCCTTGACTTTGTTTTCTATAAGCAATGACTTTTATCAAGTTCTTATGTCTTTACGAGTTTAGTAAAACTTAATGCTGAGCCTCTTTTGCATGTGAATTATGGAGTATAGTTTCTTGATGTGCACAACTCCTTTTTTTATATCCGAAATCGTTTGATTTAAAATCATTTATTTTTCGGAGTATATGCATTAGATGAACTTTTCAAAAACGATTTTGTATGACATTAAATCCCCTTTAGCTTTTGCACAAATCTATTTACACTTTGACGCATAATTCACATATTTTACTTATCAAGTTCGTTGGAACTTCTTAAGGTCTTTTAACATCAACTGATTAGTCTTAGAAAGTTCATGTTTGCTTCTTTAATATGGTTATTTGTTGATTCTAAACTTTTATTTTTAGTTTTGAATCTCAATTTCCTTTCATTTTTCAACTTAAGCCTTGTTTGATGATTCCGAAAATTTATTTCAGTTTTTGCTGTCATCAATTTTACATTTTAGTTTCTGAATTAAAGAAGCAAGCAAATCACGTTCTTGATCAAGATCATAAGTATCATCCTGGTCATCCTGATCTCTATTATAACATGTTATCTAAGAATCATAGTGATTTCTGGTGTCACCATGTTCGGCCAGGATTTTATGTGATTAAAAAAAAATGGATTCAGGTTGCTCAGGTCGCGCTTCATTTTCTATGGCAAACACATTATAGTTGTCATTTTTGTTTTGTACCTTATGCATTGGCTCATTATCAAAGACTGGTCCAGAATTGTCAACTGGATCTGGAGTAACCTCTTGAATCTGTGCCATGTACATATAATGTGCTTCCAATTCCTGATCTTCAGACTCATCATCAGTATCATCTTTCCAATCAGCTTGTTAGCATTCATTGAACCCAGTTCTCATGTTTTCACAATAACTATTTTCCTTGTGATAAGCTGTCATTTACTTGTAATCGGTTTCTAAACATTCCCTGATACTTGCCCATATCCTTGCAGTTATAGCGCTGAATACTGACTTCTGCACTACCAGAGTACCTACATTTTCCCTAGCCCCAGCAACATTAACTGCCCTCTGATTTTCATACCCAGTTCCTCTGTTGATTCTTAGAGAATTATCTTGATTAGCTCTACTGGTGTTTGATGAAGTTTGAAGGTTGTTGTTGGTAGGTTTGTAGATTTTCTTGAACGAGAGAGAAATTAAATCAATGAGTTTGTCAATCTCTTTTTTCCTTTGACATTTCATCATCTTCAGTAACCGTAGCAGGTTCTGGATCATAAGTAGGAGCAGAAGAGGTAACAATTGTGTTGGGTTTATTGATTTGATGATTACAAAACTACATGTGCTTAAATGAAGACAAATGAAACAACAAGGGCTTAATATGATACTTTGGTATTCTACATATGGAAGAATTAAAAGATGGAAGATTTCCAAGAAGATATGCATTGAAAAGTCAAAGATATGCATTGAAAAGTCAAAGATCTTCAAGATAAAGATTAGGAAAGATTTAAATAGATTTAAATAGTTGTCCTTATTCTACTGATTTACTTATTAGCTACAAATATGGATGATTGGGTTAATGATTATCAAGATTAAAGAATTAGAAAGATTTAAATAGATTTAAATAGTTTCCTTATCTAATTGATTTACTTCCTTTGTAAGTCTTGATCTCTCCCTATATAAAGATATCATAGACATAGGTTAAAAAAACACATGAGAGTCGACTAATATAGTATGTGTGTACCAAAGGTGTGGCGTGTGTTTGTATTGTAGAGTAGAAAAGATAGACGTCTATAGTGTTTAGCCTCAAGGATTGTTAAATCCCTATTACTAGTTAAGAGTAACCGATCTATTCTGATCAAATAGTATTTGGGGCTGTGTTGAATAAAAGAAAAACCTTGTGATAACATTGATTTGTTCCTTATTAATTCCGCTGTACAAATATTCAATCTGTGTTATCATTATCCTAGATGAGAACTAATCATTCTCGAGTCTTAAACGATCTACGGAGTCTTAACAAACTCCATAATTGGTATCAGAGCCTCGTGACTCTTGATCTAGGATCTACAAGGTTATGTTTTGTGTCGAATCTATGAAGAAAGAAGGTTTGGTTCGTATTCGAATTGTTAATATTGTTGGGTTGTTTGATATTCGGTTGGACAGACTCGTTTGGATCTGGACAGAACTTATTTTCACTATAGTTTATCTTATTAGTTATATTGGCTTTTATTTTTTGGATTTTTTGAAGATGTGATTACGAAATCGATTGAATTACTCAATTATTTGATGTATGTAGATTGAATTTCCACGATGTTTTTGAGTGATGCGTGTTCTTATCATATCTTAAAGTGGGTGTCACACTTTGAAGATAACTTGTCCATTTTATATGGTGTTGACGAAGACTTGCAAAATCTAGCAATGTGTGATTTTTCTTATGGTGCTCAATGCTCACATTCGCTATCACTTAAAGGAGTTACGTTATTGTGCTCAGTGTCTCATTATAGAGGATGAGGATTTTGTCAAGAGGTTGCGGTCTACTTATACTTCCTAGTTTCGGTATAAGTTCGATGTCATGTGGATAAACAAGACATAAGACACAAGTTTTGGATATTCTACTTCTTCAACAAGTTCGTTATACTCAGTTTTCTTCATCAATGATCATTACATAGAGCCTACATAGTTCTAGATTCAAGAGATGGTTAACATATTTTTTCAGGGAAGCTATGTTTACATGTGTTAACATCTACATGCACCACTTGAGGGGAAGAGTTTCGTTACTATTGCTGATCTTTATTACTACTGCTAGTTTATATTTCTACTGCTCAGATTCATTTTTCTTAATTGTGCGTCATGAAGGGCAATTTGAGTCATTGGAAGGATGGATTAGTAGTTATGATATTTGATTTGTAGCTGTTATGATCCAAGTTGCATATCTCTAGAAGACCCCTATTCGAATATTACAAAAAGGGGAAGAAGACTACAGGTTTATTGATTTGCAGCTTATTATGTGTGGTGGCATATTTAAGGAAGTCATAAGTCAAGGGGAAGCATTGAAGATTGTTTCATTCATGGAGATAGTTTTGTAATATCAAATAGGGGAAGATTGTTGGGTTTATTGATTTGATGATTACAAAACTACATGTGCTTAAATGAAGACAAATGAAACAACAAGGGCTTAATATGATACTTTGGTATTCTACATATGGAAGAATTAAAAGATGGAAGATTTCCAAGAAGATATGCATTAAAAAGTCAAAGATATGCATTGAAAAGTCAAAGATCTTCAAGATAAAGATTAGGAAAGATTTAAATAGATTTAAATAGTTTCCTTATCTAATTGATATACTTAATCTACAAATGATGGAAGATTTGGTCAAAGATCTTCAAGATAAAGATTAGGAAAGATTTAAATAGATTTAAATAGTTTCCTTATCTAATTGATTTACTTCCTTTGTAAGTCTTGATCTCTCCCTATATAAAGAGATCATAGACATAGGTTAAAAAACATAATGACGAGAGTTCGACTTAATATAGTATGTTTTATGTGTACCAAGGGTGTGGCTGTTGGTCTCTATCTTTTTATCTGTGTTTGTATGTAGAGTAGATAAAGATTAGCGTCCTCTATGAGTGTTTAGCCTCAATGATTGTTAAATCCCTATTACTAGTTAAGAGTAACCGATCTATTCTGATCAAATAGTATTTGGGGATGTGTTGAATAAAAGAAAAACCTTGTGATAACATTGATTCGTTCCTTATTAATTCTGCTGTGCAGATATTCAATCTGTGTTATCATTATCCTAGATGAGAACTAATCATTCTCGAGTCTTAAAAGATCTAAGGAGTCTTAAGAAACTCCACAAATTGCTTTTCTTCTGTTTCTGGTAGATTGTTGTGATCTGGTGGAGGAATATTAAGTATTTTGAGTAGGATGGTTTTAAGGATGGTAAACTGGTTGTTGTTGAGCAACAAGTGCAAGTGTATTAGCAGTACGTGCTAGTCTTTTAGCTCTTATCTCATTGACTTCATTCTGGTGTTGCTTCAGGATGTCATAAAGTTTGTGATAGGAGACAGTCTTCAGCTCTTGACTCTGCTTACAAGTGTCACAAACCTTTGCCAATTCTGGTTGTAGTTGAAGTAAGAATGTACATTCACTTGATGATTTTTTTGTAACATGACACTGATTTTCTGACAAAGCACAGTCATAATATTGTTAGAACGTGAGTAATACGATTCAAGTATTAACAATCCGTGATGTGAATTTTCAAGACTCCAATATAAATTGTTTCAAGTTCTGACATTGATGTGATTCACCTTGTTTCAACCTTTCAATGGCTTTCTACATTTTCACAGGCATTCGGCAAAGCAATCAACTGTGGAGTAGAGATCGTTATGTATCCCTGTGAGAATGATCTGAACGCTTCAGCCTTCGGCATTCAGTTTGAGCGCGTAATGTCTTGTGAAACATTCTTATTTGTTATCCTTATTTCAAAACTAACTTTAGAATGAAAATTTGTTCTTCAGTCATTAAATACCTGTATGGTGGATTTTGGAGACCAATAGTAGATGAGTTAACTGTTAGGTTGTGGTGTCAAGGTATCTATTGAGTCTGGATTTCCATCTGAAGTAAATTACCGGTGTAACTTGGTGGACGATCTTTGCTACCGCTTCCAGATAGCATTTTGAAGAGCATTTTGATGCTTGAGTTTGCAAATTGGTATTTGAAATTTGACAGTTTGTGAAGTTGTGAATTTGATATCGGATCTTAACGTGTTATGAAGTGTTGCTTGTATTGTGGTGAGAGAGAATGCATTTTAATTCCATGAGATTCTTACTACTCGATGGATTAAAACCGAGACCGAAAAAAAGATTACTTGTCAGGATTTTACAAAATCTATAGAAAAACCATGAAATGAAAATTGACATATTTCGCTTGAAGGATTGCATATTTCGATTGGCTAACAATTGCATGTTTCTCTTGAATATTCAACACTTGTTTCGCTTGAAAATTAATCCTGCATATTTCGCTTGTCGATAACATATTTCGCTTGGCAATTAATTGTCATATTTCGCTTGTCAATTAACATATTTTGCTTGACAGTTTAACATGTTTCGCTTTGACTTAAACATATTTCGCTTGCAATCATTCTTTCATGTTTCGCTTCAGTTTAACATATTTCGCTTGAGTTGTCAAAATTTTGGCAGAGTGTCTTTCTTAGGGAACTGTAATATTTTGCTTTAACTTTAAACCTGCATATTTCGCTTAATATCAAACGTACATGTTCCGCTTAACCGATGACATATTCCGCTTGACGACTCAAACGTGCATATTCCGCTTGATGTACTTTTCGAGTGAAGGACCACTTTTACTAGAAAACAAGTAGTCCTTTTCTTGTGAAGCAAAAATATTGGATCTATGTTCCCTTGACTTAACCGGTTTGGGACCACAAAAATAAGAGAATTCACAAATAAGCCACGAAATAAGCTTGAAATAAGCTCGGTATAAGCTCAAAATAAGCAACAAAAATTTATGAAAACTAAGAAACTAGTTTGAAGATCAAACAAAAGGGGACTAGACTCTTGTGAATCTTCTAAATCAAACCCACTACACCACGTCGTGAATAAGAAAAAAAAAAGCCGAATAGAATAAGCTTATTAGATAACTTAATAACTTATCTAAGACATGATATGGCTAGAAAATAAGCTTTAGAATGAGTAGATTAAGAAATGGAGAAGCTTAACAAACTAAAACCTCAAAAACTTATGAAGACGTGTGCTTATTATCCAAATAAGCCACGAATTATGAGCTTATTACCACAAATCCAACACTAAACACCCCTTGGCGAGTGATACCACATGTTATCCCACAATATAATCTAAACACAACAATAAGCAAACCCAAATAAGCCCTTGATGAGCCGGCAATAAGAAAGAAAGAAAAGAAAGGAAGAGAGAAAACTTGGAATGTTAGATAAGAGAGAGAAAGTGGTGAGTTACAAGTGAGACAAATGCAACCAACACCCTCTCCATGTGTGGAGAGGGTTTCTTTTATACCCATATCCAACATGTAGGTGTATGGGCTTTTCTACTTGGGTCGGGCTTGGCATATCTTGGGCTTTGAGCCCGAAACACGGACAATATTAGATTACAATCCAAGCCCGTTAACCCGACTAGCCTATTACTTTACAAGACTCAATTTGACTTTATAAGACCGATAACATTCTTGTTTGACTTAATATAATTAAGGCTAACAATAACAGTCTCCTTACCATTAACAGTTTTTGTTACTATGGGTGCATTACCATTTTCTACGATCTCCCATAGAGTTTTAATCAATGCACTGTAGGTACTGCTCCATCCTCATCTTCCAGATATCATAATCACCAAGTTGGAGTATGGGTAGCTTGATGATTTGAGTAGATTGAGAATCCGTTGCTTTCTGAAAAAGAGATTCTACCTCCCCGTGTGTGTAGCTAAGTTTCTTTTATTCAAAGCTTCTCACAAGCTTAAATACCATTGTTGATCTAATAGAATAGATCTTGTCTTATTTTATATTAGGCTAAATTGTATGAATATTAGTTTCAAAACTTTATGATAGGAACTTTGATTTGTGATATTAAAGACTATGCGAATATAGTCAATATTCCAAAAGAATTTCAATGAAACAATTAATGAATAAGATTAATAACAAACACTTTACCAAACTTTCAGCCTCAATATAATACGAACACTCTTAATCGTGTTAGGGTTACAAAACCTTGAAGCTATATCGATATCAAAACAAACGATTTCTAGATATCTAAATCTATGTCCTAGGACCTCCTTTTATACACCAAGGAGTCCTAACCGGCTTACAATATTTTCCTAAGTTATCATAATCTTCTAAACAAATAACTTATACGTATCTTTTACAAAAATATCTCATGCATATCCCACAAACAATATTTATCTTTTCTTTGAGCAGTCTTTATCCTTTCAGCAGTAGTAATCTTTCAGCAGTTGTAACTTGTAATCCAGCAGGCTTTAAACTTCAACACTAACATGAGGTATCTTTTGTACCAGCTAGCACTACACCTGGTACAAGCAAATTTAACTACTTAGATTGTTTTCTTCAATCTATCATCAGCAATACTAGTTAACTAGCAGTACTAACTTTACTCTAGCATTACTAACATTACTAGCAGTAGTAATATACACTAGCAGTAGTAACTTACACTAGCAGTAGTAACTAGCAATACTAACTACTTACCATATTTTTCATTAAGATTACTAACAGCACTAACTTATGCTTAGCAGTAGTAACTAATACCTTAACAGTAGTAACTTCAAGAAGGCTTTTAATCCCAACACCTTCATCCCTATACCTTGCAGGTATAGCAATTGTTCTCTTTGCTCTATCACGCACCAGAACATAGTTTTCCAGATTCTGTTATTGAGGCCCTTCATTTTGTTCCTCATCTTCATTCCTTGGATTTTCCTAGTATACAGGTTCCATATTGGTTCGACTATACTGCCTTGAAGTTCTACCTCAAACTCAACATCCTTCCCAGAATTTGCATCACCAGCACCCTTGAGAGTATCCTTATACATAAGGCTCTCATTAAACATCATATCCCTACTTATGATTATCTTTGGTTTGACATCATCTAACCTCCATAATCTGTATCCCTTCACACCATCATGATACCCTAGGAATATGCATTTTATAGCTCTAGGTTTGAGATTCCCCTGATTCACATGTGAATAAGCAACGCAACCTAATATCCTCAATATCTCGTAATTCACCGGATGTCTTGATCATAAATCCATAGGTGTCTTCTTCTCCAATGCTATAGATGGGGACCTATTGATCAAGTATGCTGTCGTCCATCGTTGCTTCTACCCAGAAAGAATTTGGCAAAAACAGACTGAACAGTAAAACACTAACCTTGTTTCGAGAGCGTCTTTTCATTTTTTCAGCTTGACCATTTTGCTTGCGGTGTGTCCTCCTAACTGTCAAATGTCTTACTATCCCGCTCTCCTTGCATAAGTTATTGAATTCCTGATTACAAAACTCTAAACCATTATCTGTTCATAGTTTCTTTAGTTTTCTACCTATCTGGTTTTCCACCAACTGCTTGCACTCCTTGAACTTGCTGAACGCCTCATTCTTATGTCTAAGAAAATGAACCCAAACCCTCCCTGAATAATCCTCAATAATCGATAAGAAGTATCGCACTCATCGATTTCACCCGAAAAGGACCCTAGAGATCCGCATGGACATAGTCTATAACTCCCTCTGACGTGTGCTGACCTCGACCAAAACTCACCCTAGTCGATGTTCCCAGAACACAATTTTTACAGAATTCGAGCTTACCTAGACCTTTATTCCCAAACACGTCTCTTCTTTCCAGTTCATGCAAGCCTGCTTTACTAATGTGACCCATGCATTTATGTCACACCTGGGCAAGACTCTCTTTTTCTTGTATACCGACACTAGCTTCACCTGATTTAGCCCAGCCATCCAAGGAGTATACACAATTTCCCTTCATAGTTCTTGAACAAAAACAATCAAAGAACCATTGATCACCTTATATTTTCCATCTGCAACATCACGGTTTTCTTGGCCTCTCGATCCAGAGTGCCCAAAGATATCAAATTTCACTTCAACTCGGGAATGTAACGCACATTCTCAAGCACAAATTTTGAACCATCTTTCATTTGTACTCTTACCTTCCTTGTCCCCTTGGAGGGGAACTATGCTCATATTATCACCGTGCAAAAACCGTCCCCATTGAAACTCCTTAAATCAACAAGAAGTCCCTCCTAGGCGTCATGTGTGAAAGGACGATGCAACCAGAGGCCAATGATCCATACAAGGAACCTTCTACTCCTCACCGCCATCAAACATGTCAACATTGTCAGAAACATCAGAATGCATACCAGAACCCTGTCCGGCATTCTTCTTGACAAAGCTAGTTGATTTCTTCTTGTTCCTTTTTAGATAGTCTTTCTTCAGGTGATCCTCATAATAGCATATGTAACACTTCAGTATATAAGTTCCTTTACCTTTCGACTTCGATCGAAAACTATCACGTCCTTAATTATCCTGATGATCTGACATTCCCCTTACATATAACCCATCATCATCATCTTTTGAATCTGTCCTTTTTTCAACTCCGTGAATTGAGGCTAGACCAAGGACATCTTCCAATTAGTGAGCGTACCTCTCTTTTATAAAGCATTATTCTCATAAAGTTATCATTTGAGATGGTAATGCGTAAGTACTGAGTGCCTGATATTCTCATCAATATCAACGTCTATGTTCGCCAAGTACGTTCAACTATTAAACTAATTCTATATGTTTAGGAAAATTTCTTACCTTGGAATTCCATGTAGAAAGTGAATAGCTTTCTTCTTCCTCGTACAATTTAGTGGCTAAAGACTTTGTCACTAACAATGTTTCACTTTAACAAAACAACCAACAGCAAAATCTTCTTTGTTGACTTCCTAACACCTTGTTATCCAAGCACTAAGAGTTAAGGCATGTGTGATTTCTTGTTGATATCCGTCTTTAACGCCGACTAGTTTATTCAGCGTTCGTCTCATGTCATGGTTACGGGAAATGGATCTTACACAGCTACCCCTCAACAATGTTGAATTAATAGACACCGCATCTTCACACGCCATAACCCGAAGTATCTTAGCCCCGTCGAATTTTTTGACGTTAAACATCGCTATCGACGACATATACTTTAACCCTTGTTGCAAACAAAAAAATACCTTCTTGCAAATCGATTTAATTAGAAACCCTAAATCTCGATCACGAACAAGTAACCAAGTCGATAATCTTGAGCCCCAAGTATCACGACTTTTAAAACTTGTACCATAAGAAACTTTATCCACAAACTACTCTTGCTTACAAAAACTATATTTGTTAAAGACGTTTTAATTATACTAATCAAAAGTCAAACAACCAACAATTTTCACCAAGTTAATAACAGTACCTTATCACGTGCAAAGAAAAAATAACAACCAATCAGTAGCTCTTTTTCTTTCTTATTTCTTCACGTGATGTTTAAATATTAACTCAAACCACCACCTTCCTTGTTTAAACTTCTTCTCTTTCTTTAATAAAAACCTGCAACTCCAAAAAGCGATTCGAAAAAACTCGAAACTCTTTTCTTTGCTCGAACCCTTGAACCAGCCCTCGAACTTCAAGACCACAATAATCTCGGCACTTGATACCACTTGTTGTACGACTACGACAACAACCCGAAGCTCGATCGCGGAATGCTAGATCGCGGTATAAATCGAGCATAAGTAGCAGCCTTCAACGACACCCGTTGAAGAATAAATAAAGAAGAATAATGAAGAACAATGCAAGTTTAACGAAGATTATTTATTAAATCTTGAATCGGTTACAGGATAGAATAAGAAAGGTTATGTGTGTGTTTAGAGACCTTAACTTTTCTCTATTTATGGATGGAGGGGGCAAGCAATTTGTTAACCGACATATGTTAGCCGGACTTCAAGGCGGGGTCTAATTGTGAGAGATCCTAGGCCTATCATCTCACCAAGTTTAACATATAGCCCAACTGAGGTTCCATTCTAAAACTAATTGTTGATAGAAGGAGTAGCCCAACAAGCATTATATGTTACTTTGAGATTATAATTTTTCCGAATGATGGATTGGGTTTGCACACCCAACACTCTCCCCTGAAACCCAAAACCACCTTGGGCCTCCTTCAACTATTGCCACGATCCACACCTTTTTCATACGCCCGTCCTTTACATACGAACACCCCGCATTTTAGGTTCCTTTTCTGTACAAGGTTTACCGGGATCCACTAATACTGTCGAACTGGGGTCTAATCGAGGGAACACCATCCACACCACCACTGGGCCAACCTGGCTCTGATACCAATTGTGAGAGATCCTAGGCCCATCATTTCACCAAGTTTAACACATAAGGCCAACTGAGGTTCCATTATAAAACCAATTGGTGATAGAAGGAGTAGCCCACCAAGCTTATATATTAACTTTGAGATTATAATTTTACCGATGTGGGATTGGGATTGCACACCCAACATTGACTTATCTTGAACAATAACAATACATAATTCTGTCGAAGCGAGATCTGATGAAGATACGACGTAGATAGCATACACTTAACCGAAGGTAAGGACTGCATCCAGGTTGAATCAACTAGAATTTGTTTACCAATTTGGTGACTGTGTATATGTTTGTAAATTTTAACCACGATGGGCACGTTCATTATTGAGTGATATCTTAAACTAGTAAAGTAGACGTATTAATTTACATACGAATAATTTTTTTTGGAAAGTGTTTGTTAATCTAGTACTCTTCAGTGTCCTGATTACAAATTTTAGCATAGGAAATCACAATTGTGACCCTAATAAATTTTTATGTTATCATATTTGTTTTTAGTTTTGTTGTCTTCCATAGTTTACAAGTGGTTCAAAGCATGCAAGCTCACCACAATAATACATCACCGATCATTATTCTTTTAATTAATAAATAAAATATATGAGTAAATCGTAAACACCGTCCCGTGGAATAGGGAAATATTGCATTAGCAAACTCTTACTTTTTTAAAGCGGCGTAAGCACAGTCCCAGTCACTTTTGTAGGTAATTTTTGGTGTTAATCTATATCGTCTTATCCCAACTGAAATAAAATAGACCGTTCATTGCCCTTAAGTGGACAACTAGCACATTAATTTAATGCTTTTTAGTCATTTCATGTTAGGGCAAGTACGATATATACACTAAATGAGGTTTTAGACTCGCGCTATGCAGCGGGGTGATTGTATATGACATAAATTTTTAGTTGATTTCATGATTCCTACACAAATGCATAAACCTAACATGAGCAACATCATACGACAATAATAAAGACGCCAAAGAACAAAAGAGATGAAACTAAAAATAGTTCAATAAAGGTTGTATTAAAAGAACAGAATCCAGACTAAGTATGAAGCATATGCAAAAGCAAAGATCCAAATTTCATAGATTATTAAGTAAGAACACCTACATTTTTATTCCTAGAACCATAGCCAGATTGAAGAGTAAGCACAAATAGTAAAGTTATTGAATGACTATTCGCGTCCTACTGCCTTTATCCGCTAGCTGATTTTTCTTCGAAAAACTCTACTAACATTGGATCAAGATCCTCTGGTGTGAATCTGTTTTGAGGGATTTTTACCTCCATTGATCATAGGTTTGCACAATTACAACACATGATCAGCTTATGACACTAAAACAAAAGGCAAAAATAGCAAAAGGGCGGTGTAGGAAACGGTCTAAAATGGTCGGTTTGACCCGAAACTCCTTTTGTCCAACCTCTTTTGGAAAACATGTTGTATATTAGTATGTCAAACTTGATTACAAAAGTCATGCTATTTCAATAATAACCTACTTTTTTAAAAATGATTTTAATCGTTTTAATGCATCTATTTAAAAGATTTGTGTTCCTATTATCTGTTTAAAAAGGGCTATTTTTTACTAAAAAGTTATATTTTGACTCACTCTCATTGCCTGGCATGTTTGATGACGTGCTAATACTCCCATGTGCGCATAAGAAGCTTCACTTGATTAACGGAATCATCTTGCACACAATTACTAACCACAGCCGACGCAAGCAGCACATTAAGAAAAAACATGAATAAAAACAAAAAAAACTAAAATAAAAAACTTCAGTTTGGAATTCGTATCGACATCACAACCTTCATATTATGCCCTTTTTGTATAACTTGAATCTAATGCTATCTTGTATTATTTAGCTATAAAGGACTTTTCAAATGGTGTAAACACGTTTAAATATATCTTAAAAACATATTTTTTTTAGAGAGAATTGCAAAAATGGTCCTTGTGGTTTGGCCAAATTGCACGTTTGGTCCGTCGAGTTTTGAAATTGCAATAAAACGTCCGTGTGGCGAAGGTTTGATTTCACTTTGGTCTTTGGTCGAACTAAAATGACTTAAATACCCTCTTCAACTTTAATAATTTTTTATTAGTTTTCATTCCTTATTTCTTTTTTCCATAAAAAGATAAAAAAAAAACCTTATAAAAAAACCCATGGATCTCGAACTCTCAATCATCTCAGTCCAAAACACTTAAATATTATATCCCACATTTGAATCCCATTTGAATAGGAACACAAACTTGTTCTTATAACCCATGAATAGAACAATATTGTGATAAACAGTTACTTGTCAAGGTTTTAAGTTTTATAAAATATTATGATTTTTATAGCAAAGTCTTTCGATTTCTCAGTTTTCTTGGAGGAAAGCTGAAAAAGTTTGACTTCAGTAGACTAATTTTACGTTAAAACGGTTCTGGTTTAACGGGTGTTGAGAGGAGTCATGGATTTTGTAATGAGAATCCTTTGATTCGTTGCTTTTCCATATCGGTGTTGTTTTATTATTATTTATACGCGTTTCCATGAAGTTTTCCCGTTATGCAGAGAAATCGTCACGCAGCGCGTTACCGGCACGACAGTTAATGTGAGAGGGATTTAGTAATTTTGGATCTGTCTATTGGCTTATGTGTTGGATAAATTTGTGTTTTAAATAACGTTGATTTAGAACGTAAGTCGTTGGTGTGTGATTTAAAAGTTTATCAGGAAAACAAGGTGTAAGGTGTTTTCATATCCCGACACTCATAAGCATGTGTGCCTATGTTGTCAAAAGTCAAGTGAATTTCGTAATGAAATGCGTCTCATCCAATCATTTCCACTGTTTAACAAGTGAAGAACACAAAGAAGATATTCAATCTTCAAAGTGTTGTTGAGTCATCACAATATCGTGTCTTTCATTTGTTCATTTCCGCTTTTGAGCAAGTGAAGAACACAAAGAAGATATTCAACCTTCAAGTGTTGTTGAGTCATCACAATGTCGTGTCTTTCACTTTTCTTCCACCATTTTCACATTTTCACCTTTGTTCATCAACATTAACAACCAACAAAACACCCAACAAACCTATAGTCAACACCTTCCCTTTCCATTCACGCTCATCCTTCTTCGTTTATGTTTCCTCAACCAATCATCCTTATCATCAACATTTAGTTCGACCTAAAGTCTTACGATAATGTTTATCCTTAAACACCCCAAACATGAAAAGCATACATAATGCTTAACAAAGAAACCTTGAGGATTTAGGAATCTCTCAATACAACACTTAGTCTATTCAAACCCACAATCATCATATGTTAATACTTCTTATCCATATGACATCTTGGAAGGAGTCATTCTCATAATAAGACTTGTTGGTCAAGTCTTAGTCCTTAAGCATGTGTAAGTCGAATCTTATCATTGGTTCCTAAACATTTCCATGTCTTAAGCATTCATCATTTTTCTTTATTTAGGTTGTTGTCTTTAGTGCCACACTTTAGAGTGCATATACCTAAAACATACATGATTTTTTCCCCACTAAATGTCTTGCATATATATATATATCTATCATCATCATTATATGTATATGTGCATTTTTCTTCTAACTTTGTTTGGTAGCACTTTTTCGTTACTCGATTTCTTGGTGCCCCAATCAAGGGGGAGCATACACCAAGGGGGAGCATTTTCAAATATCCAACCCATTACGTTTGTAACCGTTTAAGACATCTACACATTTCTTGATATGTGTATTTCATCCCTATATATTTTTTTTTGCACAAAACTAACCATTAATGTAGGTTAAGAGTTTGCAACTAATTTGATCCATGGATCCGCTTGAGTCAATCTTCAAGGGATGTCATTGTTCAAAAGGGATTGATAGAATAAAGACTTCACTTAGGATGATGCAAGCCCACCTCTTAGTTTGAAGATTTGAAGTGTAGTTAAAAGTCTCTGTCTTGGAGTCCACTTGTTGTTTTCGACAAAAAGGGAGAAGAAGTGTTAACAAGTAACATATACATTTTACCCATGAGATATAGTTTTACATATTTTGTCATCATCAAAAAGGGGGAGATTGTTGGTAGAAATATTGCGATATTTAATCTATACATTCTCTTTATGTTTTGGTGATGAGAAAACATGTAACTTATAACACATAACGTAAAGTGCTTAAGCTCACTCGTAACTACTAAACATCAAATTCGTCCAACATCTTTCGACGTCTCAAGTTTTCTTCAACAATAAATTTAAGTTCGCACCCGAACGTAAAATCAACTAAATTATAAACAAAACAAACTTAAATTTGTTGAATGATCATAAGAAATTTTTATTTTCCAAACCTTACATTTATAAAATGGGACAAACATTTTAAATATATATACAAAACATTTTTGTATTTATAGAAATGTTTTTTTTAAAAATAAATATTTTGAATTCAAATTTTCTACCTAGAAACGGCTAGAAAGTTCCAGAAAAACCTTCCCCACAAAAGGACAAAAAAGGAGCGTCTGAAAAATGGGCGGCCCCCTTAATTAATTAAGGGGACCGGCCATAATTAAGGGGACCGCCCAAATAAAAAATTAATATTTTTGCCTATAAATAGTGGACTGTTTCCACAGATTTTCTCACCTCTTTGCACAGAGTTTTCACAGATCTAAAACCTCATTTCAAACCCTCTCCCTTGAGCACTAAAATATTATAATTTATTTAAAAGTGATCCAATCTATCCATCCATTGAAGTGTTAAAAAAGGACGAACTTTCGTTATCATAAGATACTAAAGTTATGTATGCTATGTGTAATCTTTAAAGACTCCTTAGATCGTTATTAAGACTCATCTAGGATATAGTAACAATGATTAATAAACTTGCACAGCGGAATAATAAAACAGAAATCAGAGTTACTTCAAGGTTTTCTTTATTCATTATATCCCCAAGATCAAATGATCCTTGAGGCTAAACTAACTAATACATAGATGTCTATAACACATCTACTAACTATCTAACTATGCTAACTAACTAAACGTGTACACACACACGTTTTGTTTTAGTCGACTCTCATTGAGAACACACACTTTTCTGGATACTAAAACAATATGCCTAGACCTCCTTTTATAGCATAAGGAGTCAAGGCTTTACATGGAAACTATTTAAAAGATATTAATGAGTTTGACCAAATCTTTATCTCTTCATCTTTATCTCTTTTTGACCAAATCTTGGTCAAGGCTTTACATGGAAACTATTTAAAAGATATTAATGAGTTTGACCAAATCTTTATCTCTTCATCTTTATCTCTTTTTGACCAAATCTTTATTTTCTTCTACATCTTGTAGAATCCCACAATGACGACTTTGGTCCTTTTGTTTCCATCTTGTTTCATTCGTGTTTTGTCTTATCAACTCAAATATAATTCCCAACAATCTTTCCCACTAGTTGAAACTGACAAAACCAAATCAGTACGAACCCCCTGAAGTTAATATACGAATGAATACTTCCCTTTAAGAGCACCAATGATCAACCAAGTACAAATCATCAAATCTTCTTTCCCTTTTTGGTCATTACAAATTTCGGGACTAAAGTATGCCAACTTTCAATCTCACAACCACGAACCATATTACACTTCTAATCCAAGCCTTCTATCTCCTCAAATTACCCACCATTAAGCACAATAAGAAAAATGAACTTGAGTAGTAGAAACTCACACTAGCAGTAGTAATAATGACTAGTAGTAGCAAAATTCACCTCAATGTAGCATGTAAATGGTTAAACATTTTAACATTAAGCTTCCCCTGAAACCCATATGTTAACCATTTCAAGAAATCTCAATTTGTAGGCACTATGTAATAATACTGATAGAAAATTAGTATAACGAACTTGATGCTGAAGTAGAACAACCTAAACTTGTGTCTTATATCTTGTTTATCCACGCGACGTCGAACTCATACCAAGACCAAAATATAAGTAGATCGCAATCTCTTGACAAAATCCTCATCTATGAGACACATATCTAAAGTGATAGCAAATGTGAGCATTGAGCACCATAAGAAAAATCACACACCTTTGCTAGATTCGTCAAGTCTTCGTCACAACGTTATAAGCACGAACAAGTTACCTCCTCCTAAAAGGTATGATAAAACACAAACCCAAATAATTCCACTTCAACTTCAAATAGGTCATAAACAACCTTCTTCGTAACCAATTCAAACAAATAATCCAAAATACGAGCCTTTGAAACTTTTAGGAACATTTAAACCAAAAACCTTCCAGAACAAAAACTTCGACACATCTTTTCTTCATAAAGTCGACACCAACAAAAACCTTGAACAATCCTAGATATCAAGAGCCACGAGGTTCTGATACCAGTTGTGGGGATCTTTATGACCCCATAGATCGTTATTAAGACTCATCTAGGATATAGTAACAATGATTAATAAACTTGCACAACGGAATAATAAAACAGAAATCAAAGTTACTTCAAGGTTTTCTTTATTCATTATATCCCCAAGATCAAATGATCCTTGAGGCTAAACTAACTAATACATAGATGTTTATAACACATCTACTAACTATCTAACTATGCTAACTAACTAAACGTGTACACACACACGTTTTGTTTTAGTCGACTCTCATTGAGAACACACACTTTTCTTGATACTAAAACAATATGCCTAGACCTCCTTTTATAGCATAAGGAGTCAAGGCTTTACATGGAAACTATTTAAAAGATATTAATAAGTTTGACCAAATCTTTATCTCTTCATCTTTATCTCTTTTTGACCAAATCTTGGTCAAGGCTTTACATGGAAACTATTAAAATATATATAAGTTTGACCAAATCTTTATCTCTTCATCCTTTATCTCTTTTTGACCAAATCTTTTATTTCATCCTACACTTGTAGAATCCTCACAATGGACGACTAGGTCCCTTTTTGATTCCATCCTTGTTCTTCGTGTTTTTGTCCTTACAACTCATAAATAATTCTAACAAGCTACTTAAGGACATAAAATCCCATCATTTTTGTGTCCCTTATTGAACAATTTTGGGAAACTGCTATTTTGAGCACTACTGAGGAAGGACTTCAAGCTATTTCTGCAACTATTGATGGACATGAAAAGCTCATAACTGAAGATTCTTTGAGAAGACATTTGAAGTTAGATGATGCAGAAGGCATTTCTTCACTCTCCAATGAAGAAATATTTGAGCACTTAGCTCATATGGGGTATGTGACTAATTCTGAAAGCCTTACATTCTTTAAAGGACATTTTTCACCCCAGTGGAAGTTCTTTATCCACACAATTCTACATTGTCTGAGCTCCAAGAAGACTGCATGGGATCAATTCAGTAGCAACATTGCTACAGCACTCATCTGTCTAGCTACAAGCAGGAGGTTTAACTTTTCTAAATTCATCTTTGAAGCTATGGTTAAGAACTTGGATAGCCCACACAAATTCTTATTGTATCCCAGGTTTATTCAACTCCTTCTTAACAAACAACAAAGGTTACTCTTACCTCATACTAGAACTTATCCCACTCCTACTCTTACAAGTAAACTGTTTAGTAATATGAGGAGAGCCTCTAAAGGTTATTCAGGGGCAGTGACACCATTGTTTGAGAGTATGTTGGTACAAGCACATGATGAAGAGAAACTGTAATCACCATCAAGGATCACATCTTCACCATTATTATCTTCACAACCCACTCCACCATCCCCTTCACCAGAACCAATTCAACCCACCCATGAGGCAGAGGAGACTACTTCTATGCCCCATGATTCACCTCTCCATGCTGTTCACTCACATGGAAGTGCATAGGGTAGCATGCAACAACATGATTTGACGGTTTTGGTTAACAAATTGAATGACAAGATTGATGGATTGGAGAAGGACTTGCTGCAGACAAAGAAGTCTTATAGTACTACTCTCACCAAGTTAGTACTTAGAGTAAAGAAACTGGAGTACAAGCTGAAGTCTGGCAAGGCAAGGAGAAAGGCAAAGATTGTTCTTTCTGATGATGAAGATATTGCAGAGGATTCTGAAGAGATTGTAAAGGAAGATTGTTGGTACAAGACTAAATCTGGAAGCAGCTTGGGAATTGCAAAGACAACTGGATGAAAGACAACAAGTTCCTACAAAAGCTACTCAATCTAAAGGAATTGACTGGAATGATCCAAGTGTATTAAGATATCATGCTTTAAAGAATAAACCTATGTCAATAGCTCAAGCAAAAAGAATATGATAACATACTTGAAGAATCAAGGAGGTTACAAGGAAAGCTACTGGTTGGCTGGATTCACACCGTAAATATATATAATATATAGTAAAATATAAAATATATATCTAAGTGTAAAAACCAACA
>BQNB010083257.1:0-29085 GCA_026074375.1 Tanacetum coccineum
AAAGGATGCAGATGTAAAAGATGTTGATGTTCACTTATATAGGTCCATGATTGGATCATTAATGTACTTAACATCTTCTAGGCCAGACATTATGTTTGCTGTGTGTGCATGCTCAAGATTTCAAGTACAACCAAAAGCTTCTCATATGCATGCAGTGAAGAGAATCTTTAGATATCTTAAGGGTCAACCTACTTTGGGCCTTTGGTATCCTAAGGATTCACTTATGGATTTGATAGCTTATTCTGATAGTGACTATGCTGGTGCCAGTCTTGATAGAAAATCTACAACAGGAGGTTGTCAGTTCTTAGGTTGCAGGCTAATATCTTGGCAGTGCAAGAAACAAATAATTGTGTCCAATTCAACAACTAAAGCAGAATACATTACTGCCTCTAACTGCTGTGGACAGGTTATTTGGCTCCAAAATCAATTACTTGATTATGGATACAACTTTATGCAAACAAAGATTCATGTGGATAATGAAAGTGCAATATGTGTGGTGAAAAATCTTGTCTATCATTCAAAGACCAAGCATATAGAGATTAGGCATCATTTCATTAGAGATTCCTATAAGAAAAGGTTGATTAAAATGGTTAAGATTAATACAAACTACAATGTTGCAAGCATTGGTATGCTTAATCCCTAAAGCATGGATTAAGGGGAGGTTCTTTGTGTATAGGTACAGAAGATTGTACATAAATAATGTTTGAGTTAGTCTTGAAGGGTAAATATGGTGTCGAGTTTATTAATACTGTTGGGCTTAGTTGACACTGTTGGGTGACTTTATACTGGTGGGCAAAAGTTACTACTGCCAGGCATACAAAAGTTAGTGCTGCCAGATTTCGATAGTGATGTTGTGTACATGTGTATTAGTTTGAGGAAAAGCTATATGGCACTGTGTGTAAGGAAAGGCTATATGGCACTATGTGTTTAAGTGCAGCGGATTATACATCATGGATACTTAGATTGGAGTGCAAGAGCTGCCAAGTGATAAAAATAGGTTAATTTTGGTAACTGATACTTAGTACTGCTATGCTTAAATGTTAATACTGTTAGTTAGTGTGAGTATTATGCAAGATGTTTTGGATTGTGTTTTTCTATGTTTGGAACTAACATTTTACAGGTTTAGAGATTAAAGGTTATTTAATTAATGATGGTTATGCTGATTTGATGAGAATGCTGGTGACTTTGTTAATGCTGCTGATGTTTCACATGTTGGTTTACACCACATAACAAATGGTCATCAATTCACCATGTCTAATGGACAAGAAAGAATTGGCTATTCTAGGGCAAACAACAACTGGTAAAGAATTATCAAATTGGTTGATGGCTGGTAGTTTGCCAAAAACTATACGTATGAAAGTTAGTACTACTAGTACAAACTTAATACTGCTAGCCTAACTTAGTGTTGTTTGTTACCGTTAAAACTGTTAATTATAACCGTTGAGATATTTCCGCAAACCACTTGCTTATAGGGTCTATAATTTAAAATTCTTGCGATATCTTTCCTTAAAAAATATTCTTCCTTATATCAATATTCAAGCTTATTAAGTCTCATATCAAACTCTAAGTACCTTTATAATATCTCAATTTAACTTTGGCCAAAATCTCAGACTCTCATCTATGACTCTAAACCCAGAACCCTTCTCATCAATTAATTTTCTCATGGCTGATGTGAATTTGTCGATCAAAACAATAAGGGAGCTTGTTTGGAAAAAAGTGAAAGAAGAGCTTTCATTAGATATTGGTACTTCCTTTCTACATGTTCAATCAATTATGCACTCACTGTAAGTACTACATCGATGCTTCTATATTGAAACAGTTTTGAACACTCACGCTACTTTCCAAAACATTCAAATTCTTTAACAAGCAAATACATGCTATTTGTTGATGGCAAGCTGTGGTTCAATCAGAGATCCTCAGCGGAATAATCTTCTCCTTAATGATGAGGATGGTGTAACTTGCCTCACAAATGATGAAATTTTTGAAAACCTTGCATTGATGGGATATGAACAACCTTCAACAAAACTTACTTTTCAAAAAGGTTCATTCTCTCCACAATAGAAATTCCTAATACATACCATCCTTTATTGATAAGTTCAAAATCCAACTGCTTAGGAAAATGATTTTATTTCAACTACTTA
Organism: Tanacetum coccineum; assembly: GCA_026074375.1. NCBI lineage: Eukaryota > Viridiplantae > Streptophyta > Magnoliopsida > Asterales > Asteraceae > Tanacetum > Tanacetum coccineum. The sequence goes on from BQNB010083257.1 coordinate 2,142, forward strand.
GGCTTAAGCAGTTTATATGTTTATCAAAGGGTAACAAATTTAATTTTTCTAAATTGATTTTTGATGGTATGTTAAGGAACTTAGATTCAAAGAAGTTTTTAATGTATCCAAGGTTTTTACAATTATTTTTGAATAATCAGCTTAAAGATTTACCAAAACCTTTTAATGATACATATGTGACACCATGCCATACTAAAAAGGTTTTCTCCAATATGGCAAGGAAAAGTGTAAATTTTTCAAGAAATATTACTACACTTTTTGCCTCTATGTTGGTGCCACACCAAGCACCTAAGGGTGAAGGTTCAGCAATACCCCATGGATCCCAACTTTAACACCTCCCGAAACTGTGTCGCAGCGAAATATGTCCAGAGCGTTACTTCAATAAAACAATGCACAAGATACAAAGAACGACATCTACATGTTCGTTTGAAATGTAAACATCGTTATTTCTTTGAAATTGATATAACCTTTGTCCACCCAAAATTTCATCACAATGAAAAGCTGAAAACAATCCAACGAATTTAGATCATTTAATTAAGATAGAAATCCATAAATAAAATCTTGTCAATTTTAAGACTCCATTCACATCCAAGTTAACCAAGCATCTAATCACCTGAGAAAAACATCGTAAAAGTGTCAACATTAAAGTTGGTAGTTCATATAGTTTTTAAGTAAATGTAAATGTTGGAAACCAAAATTTATAAAAGTATTGATTATATCAATCCGTATAATAATCGCCAAAATGTTAAAGTAAAATGTAGAACAAAAGAGTTTATTGTTTATTGCTTCGCTGCAATATGATGAAACATGTTCAAAAATTAGTAATGTTCAATAAGTAGTATGGACAGTGAGATCGTTGATTTTCCAAAATGTATGGTCATACTATAACAGATACAATACCCAATAAAACTACTCTACTTTTGCGCTGAAGCCTCATGAACACTGAAATACTCGACACATTCTATGTATGCAGACTTAATGCAGAATAAAGGCCCGTCAGAAGTCAACCCGCAACATCCCAAATTGTTCTGACATGTCTGCATTCAGTGTTTTCATACGGTCAAAACAGTGAGAGCTACTCACCCGAAAAGGGATGTCAATCCTATATAAGATTATGAATACCCTCGAGCGCTTCCTTAACCGGTTCTGCCTCCGTCAAGAATTTTAAACAATTCACTGATAATGGCAAATGGTGGGTTATTTTACTTAGGCACATGTAAACAGGAGATGGTAAACTGAAAACACTTGAGTCCAAATAAAAAATAACTATTCATTCGTAATAGCTTGATACTATAAAATCCATAAGTAGAAAAAAGTGTGATATAAATCAAGTAATTGAGCTTGTAATGAGTATGTAAACAATTTCGTAAACGTGTATGCAAATGAGTAAGTGACAAAGTATGAAACCAATTTGTAATCAACCATGTAATTGTGTTTGTAATGAATTGCAAAATCAAGTATGTAAAAGATATTGCAAACGAATATGTAAACAATTTGTATTGAGCATGTATTCTCCCCCGAGATTTGTAAAGCAATTGTAAAACAAGTAAAGAGGGGCTATAAAACTCACATTCGATGTTGTAGAACGATTGGCAGGAATGCACGTATTAAGCGCCAGACAAAACGGAAATTGAATCGGCTTGGCCAAGTAGTTGCGATTTATCTTAACAGCTATGACCCCACTTTGCCTAGATGATTTACTTGTTTTCCGATGAATGAGCACGTCCAACTGACACGTTGAAAAAAGATAGATTTACAGTTGTAATATTTGGTGGTTGTCAAAAAATAAGTCAAAGAACAACGCAAAAATATTTAATATATTCCTATAAAATTACATAAATAAAACGAACAAGTGTATAATTTAAATCGTGAATTATATGACAAAGACAAACACCCAAAAGACATAATCGAGGTTATAAATACTCTACAAAATATTATATAAGAAACTCAGTAAATAGATTGAAATAAAATATTTCAACACGTTTTCAGGAATCACCATTAGTTAATAAATGTTCTAGATAAAGATAACCACACGTTAAAGTTAACAATTATATCACATGTTTGTATTTTTACAAAAGTTATGGACTTTAATCATTTAGTCGGAAATTATAAAATCATATTTTATAATTTAGTATCTTGTTACGACTTTTAACTAAATTAGTTGTCTCGCTGTAAAAGTATAATTTTTGTTTATTTAACGTTTCCATTTTTACGAAACGTTTTCCCTTATTCAATAATTGTTGCAATTTTCCGCGTTTCAATCTTCACATCTAAACGGAGCCTAATTTGTTATTAATATAAGTAAATCAAACACACCCTTATTGGTTTATGAAAACGACATATTTGTTTAACCAATTTAACAACCATTAAATCCCGTTATTAATTTAAAAAATGAATATGTTTATTAACCTGTTAAACCGTAACCACAAAACTGCACACCTTTCGTGCGTTTAAATTACCAAAACGCACCCTCGGTGCTGAGACAAATCAAACGCAACCTTCGCTACTAAACCAAAACGCCACCCTAGTTGTTGAACCCATGAAACTAAACGCCCCCTAGGCTGACCCGAACAGCCAAACGCACCCCTGGTTGGTGAACCCACCCGAACGCAGCCCCTTTGGCTGCCAACATCAAACCAAACGTTCCCACTCTGTGAGACAACGCCAAACGCACCCTATGCCTATGTTATATCACAAACCAAACGCACCACCTACTGGTGCTTATTACCGAAACCAAACACCCCGGATGGGTTGAGACAACAACCAACGCAAACCAAACGCCCCCTTGGCTGATACTATGAAACCCAAACGACATTTAAACCCTTTGTGGCTGCTGACTCAAAACCCAACGCATCCTGGTTCGTGTCTTCAACCCGAACGCACCTTTGGTGCTACTAAATACCACGCCAAACCAACCCGCGGTGTGGGTTTTTAAATCAAAACAACCCACCCTACTCGCTGCTTAAAAAGAAAACTAGACGCAAACACCTTTGGCGTCCTGAACTAAAACCTCACCCTTTGTGTTTGTATTAAAAAACCCAATGCACCCTTTTGTGGTCGAGGGTGGTGAGGAGGTGCAGTGGTTGGTGTGGAGAGGGTGATGGTGGCGGCGTGGGATGGCAGCCGCGGCTGAGACAGACGGAGGGGCGCGTGAAGGAGAGTGGGTGTGGGGATTGAATAGATCCGGTGATGAGGAGTGTTTTTGGAGTTGGCCGAAAAAGTCCGCCGGAAAAGTTTTTCGACGCGGACCACGTGGTGGCAGGATCCGGCGTGGTGGTGGTTGCCGAATAGTTTGAGGGGGAAAGAGAAGTGATAGTGTTGTAGTTGGGTTGTTTTTTTATTAGATGAAATGATTTATTAAAACTCTTATATAAATATTTATATATATATAAAACATTAATATAAAGGATAAGTTTAATATAGTTAGAGGGTGTCATTATGTAACGTTCTTATAAAGTTTTGATAAAAGGGTTCGATCTCGTGTGGAACGACTTAACGGATTATTCGAGGCGCGAAACTCTTGCCATTGTTTTTCAAAAATCATTTTTCCCGATAAAAATGAGTATTTATTTGAGTAATATTCATCACAAATATTTTATAACATAAATAAAAATCTTAATTCGTCTTGTGAACCGTTACTCTCTTCGCAAATATAATGGATTTACGCTCGAGCATTATGAGTTACTCACAACCTTTCATTAAAATGATGAATAATTTATTTAATATTTTTATTAAATAAATAGTGATAATTAAAAATAAATTTAATTATTTTTGTGTGTCGGTACCCGTTGTGTGCAGTTTTCAAAACTTTGCGAGGCTGTTTTAGCCCTCTTCAGCTTGTTTTCAAGTCTCGGGTAAAACTAAAAAGTTGTCTGAAATATCGTTTTACATCAAATTGCTTTAGGGTCCGAATCGTGAAAACGAAATTAGTGTTACGGTTTTGATAAATCAACTAAAATTAATATATATCCTTTTTTCGTTTTTCGAATCAAATAAGTTAAAAATAACTTCCCCTTGATAGATGTAATAATAAATATGATTTATTATTTAAAATATGTTCCGAAAATTTTACCGGTCACGCGGTAATTGTTTTTACGAGACAATAAAAGACCAAAAGTCAAAAAGTCAAGTCAGACCTAAAAAGTCAAAGGTTGGAATCGTCATTCAAAATTTCAAAAATTCTCGGATGTTACAGTACCTACCCCTTAAAGAAATCTCGTCCCGAGATTAAATTTGTGTTATCCGATTGTGTGACCAAGGAAAGACTTAAGGTTTAATACCCTCGTTCTAAACAAGACGCTGATAACTTTATTTAGCAAAATTCGGTGTTTCTACACTTCTCAATCTACAAAAAAATTTGGCTAGGTTTGTCCAGGATATTTAATCCATCAAAATGGGTATCTCAAAATATATCATTACAGATCTTATGACTGGTATAACCGCTTTATAGGGAAGGTCTCATTATAGTGAAAACCTCAAAAAAAGGTGTAGTCTGTGAGTATGGTTGTAAAGTTTTTCTAATTTCCGAGGACGAGTTCATTATCTACTATCTGTAAGGTTTTTCGATAATTCACATCAACGTGGCTTATGGATGTACGACCCACCCAATCCTTGGGCCGTCCACATAGACCACCAGCCTATCCCAATGGAGTACTCTTTGACTAGACCATGCAGTCATACCCCATAATACAAACACGCAACATATCATAACATGTTTAAGAGGTTTTCCAACACTTAGTTATGATAAAGTTTTACCATCTGTGGACCACACCTGACCCCACAATCAGCAACTACACGACGATACAATATAACAAACGGTGACATGGGATCAGAGGGTGCGGACCCACTTAGAAACAATATCCCCTAATAAAGTTCAATAACAGATAGAAGACACGCAGGAAGAGCTTCTGCGATAGACGGCGCATTATGGTCCTCAATACTCGCAAGTTTTAAGTATGACCAACACCAATCGTTCAATTGAGTAACCAGTCTGTTCGCTCACTAACAGATTCGTGAATCGCGAGGGATTAGCACCGGCAAAAGTAATACTTAAGAATGAGATCAAGTAATCTCAAGTGAGGCCTTAAATTCTGCCTAGTGGTAGCCCATACGATTGTGTTTCTACCCCTTTTCAACAGATTCTGGCGATTTTGAATTTAGGTTCATACTCGTGACATATCGATACCATTAAGGCCCACTCAATTATATTCATTATTTGCATAAAGATCTCCTAATTTATGTAAATAAACAATTGATAAACTTATTGTTACGTGATTTATATTTATCTAATTTAATGAAGAGGCGTCCCAATCCATATAATAAATAAGAATTATAAATCAACCTACACTTACTAATTCCCGATGCAATCGCTACTCCAATAACCTTCAAGGTGAATGATGACATGACGATGCATGTGCTCCTAATGACATGGACAGTGTTCCAAACACGTCTTTCGAGACAGGATTAAAACTACCCACAAAAATATCGACCTATAGTTCAAGCATAGGTAAATGAGTACTCGGTTAGAGTAGAAGTAAGGTATAGATCTCTATGAACGAATTCAGCATAGAGCATTATCATATTAATCTTCCTATACAAGGTCCCACGCCCATACAAACTTGCAATACTTAGATTCTACATAATCCCCATGTAAACAAGAACTGTGACGGCTTATGTTAACATACAATTATCATAATCAATTCCTCATATTAACAAGTCCCGCCCATACAGACTGTAATACTTATATTCATACATAATTCCATGTAAACAAAAATTATAACGGTCTTCGTGTAATACAATATAGTATAAAGCTATGAAGAAAAATAATGTCCTTAGAGACCATTGTTTAACTTACAATGCCTGAGAACGAAATGAAACCATTGTGCAACTCACAATGTCTAGGAAGTAAAATGAGACCATTGTATAACTCACAATGTCTGAGGTATAATTGAGACCATTGTGCAACTCACAATGTCTAAGAAGTAAAATGAGACCATTGTGCAACTCACAATGTCTTAAGAAATGCTCTGGTATTTATATAAATAACTCTTATATAAATAAACGTGCGATATACGCAAAGATGTAAGCATATATATTACATATATGTATGTCACGTAAGCACTTAATGCAGCACGTAATGTAAGCACATAAGCAAGTAGCGTGTATGCACTTTGAAAATGTTTGATGTGATGCAATGTTTGTGAAAACGGTTATAGTCTAGGGTAAAATATGCAACCTAGTTCTCTATAACCAGTGCTCTGATACCAATCTGTAACACCCCCAAAAATGTGTCGCAGCGGAAATATGTCCGGGAGCGTTACTTCATAATACAATAGCATAAGATATAAGAAGAACACCTCTAATTGTCGTTTGAAAAGTAATCTCGTTGATTTCTTTGAAATTGATATAACATTTGTCCCATAATTTCATCACAATGAAAAGCTTGAAAATAATACAACGAGATTTGATCATTTGTATGTAAGTAGAAATCCATGAATGAAATCTTGTTAATTTAGACTCCAATGCACATCAAGTAAGCCAAGCATCTAATTCACCTGAGAAAAACATGCTTAAAAGTGTCAACATAAAGTTGGTGAGTTCATAGATTTTTGTAAGTATAAGAAATGTGGAATCCAAAGATTTATAAAGTATGTGATTATTTCAATCCTTATAATAATCGCCAAAAATGTAAGAGTAATGTAAACCAAAAAGTTTATGTTTTATTGCTAATCGCTCAATATGATGAAACATGGTTCAGAAATTAGTAATGTTTAATAGTAGTATGGGACAGTGAGATCGTTGATATTCCAAAATGTATGGGCTACTATAACATATACCTACCACATACATAATATCTACTATTGCGCAAAGCTCATGACACCTGAATCTCACATCTCTGTATCACCCTTATGCAAATAAATGACCCTGTATATTTCAAAACCCGCAACATCCAAATTGTTCCGACATGTATGCATTCGTGTTTCAGTACGGTCGAAACTAGTGAGAGCTACTCACCCGAATAGGGATGTCAATCCTAAATAGATCTATTTATACACTCGCGCTTCCTTAACCGGTCCTCCGGTCAAGAATTTAACAGTTCATGATAATGGGCAATGGTGGGTTATGTTACATGGGTGTTCCTTCCAAGAACACCCGGGCATGTAATGCTTGTTGGCCCCGCAGGCACCAAACAAATCATAATCCGAAAATTATTTCAAATGTAAAGTATGCATTTGTGACCAAAAATGAAGTCAAATAATGTATCCCATAGCGAACTATGCAATTAAGTATGTAAACCAATTTGTAATCAATCATGTAAATGCATTTTGTTTGTAATGAATTGCAAAATCAAGTATGTAAACCAAGTGTGTAGAATAGTATGTAAAAGATATTGTGAACAAATATGTAAACAAGTTGTAACGAGCATGCATTCTCCCCCGAAGTTTGTAAAGTAAATGTAAAACAAGTGAAAGAGGGGCTATAAACTCACATCGATGATGAAGAACGATTGGCGGGAGTGTACACATTGAGTACAAGTCGTATTAAGCGCCAGACAAAACGGAAATTGAATCGGCTCGGCCAAGAAGTTGCGGTTTATCTTAACGGCTATGACCCACTAGCCTAGGATGATGTACTTGGTTTTCCGATGAATGAGCACGTCAACGTGACACGTTGATAAAAGATTTAGATTTAAAGTTGTAATAGTTTGGTGGTTGGTCAAATAGAATAAGTCGAAAGATGAACGCAAAATATGTAATATATTCCCTATATATTACATAATAAAACGAACAAGTGTATAATTTAAATCGTGAATTATATGACAAAGACAAACACCCAAAAGAATAATCGAGGTATATAATACTCTACAAGTATTATATAAGAAACGCGAGTAAATAATTGAAATAAAATATTTCGACACGTTTTCGGAAATCACCAATTTAGTTAATATAACGTTCTTGGATAAAGATAAACACACGTTGTAAAGTTACGAATTATATAACGATGTTTGTAATCTTTTACAAAAGTTATGACTTTATCATCTAGTCGGAAATTATAAAATCATATTTTATAATTTAGTATCTTGTTACGACTTTTAACTAAATTAGTTGTCTCGTTGTAAAAGTATAATTTTTGTTTATTTAACGTTTCCATTTTTACGAAACGTTTTCCCTTATTCAATAATTGTTGCAATTTTCCGCGTTTCAATCTTCACATCTAAACGGGGCCTAATTTGTTATTAATATAAGTAAATCAAACACACCCTTATTGGTTTATGAAAACGACATATTTGTTTAACCAATTTAACAACCATTTAAATCCCGTTATTAATTTATAAAAAGTTAATATGTTTATTAACCGGTTAAACCGAACCACAAACGCACCCTTTCGTGTCGTTAAATTACCAAACGCACCCCTCGGGTGCCGAGACAAATCAAACGCAGCCTTCGCTGCTAAACCAAACGCACCCTAGTTGTTGAACCCATGAAACCAAACGCCCCCTAGGCTGACCCGAACAGCCAAACGCACCCCTGGTTGGTGAACCCACCCGAACGCAGCCCCTTTGGCTGCCAACATCAAACCAAACGTTCCCACTCTGTGAGACAACGCCAAACGCACCCTATGCCTATGTTATATCACAAACCAAACGCACCCTACTGGTGCTTATTACCGAAACCAAACACCCCGGATGGGTTGAGACAACAACCAACGCAAACCAAACGCCCCCTAGGCTGACCCGAACAGCCAAACGCACCCGCGGGTGGGTTTTTATCAAAACCAACCGCACCTTTGCTCGCTGCTAAGAAATAAAACAAACGCACCCTTGGTGTCCTAAACCAACCGCACCCTTGTGGTTGTATTAAAAACCCAATGCACCCTTTTGGTGGGTCGTGGTGGTGAGGAGGTGCAGTGGTTGGTGTGGAGAGGGTGATGGTGGCGGCGTGGGATGGCAGCCGCGGCTGAGACAGACGGAAGGGGGAGGCGCGTGGAGGAGAGTGGGTGTGAGGATCGAATAGATCCGGTGATGAGGAGTGTTTTTGGAGTTGGCCGGAAAAGTCTGCCGGAAAAGTTTTCTGGCGGCGGCGACGTGGTGGCAGTGGTGGCCGGCGGCTGGGAGGGGCGGCCGGAAATTGGGGAGAGAGAAGAGTGAGGATTATGTGTGTGTTTATAAAAAGAATGAAATGAAATATTAGTTATAACTTTATATTTATATAAAAAGTTATAAATGGAAGTGTCAAGTCTCCAATAGATGAGGGGGTCCTTGTGTAAATATAATGGGTAGTTTTTGTTAACTGTCGGTTCGGGACTCGTTTGAACTAGTTAACGGTCGATTCAATATGCGAAACATGCGCCATTGTTTTCCAAATCATTTTTCCCATAAAAACGAGTATTTATTTGATAATATTTTATAAATATTTTTATAACATTTATAAAAATGTTCGTTATTTATTTGGTGAACCGGTTACGTCTCGTTCAAAAGTAAAAATAGAAATAAATTTTTAACCCGTATATTTGCGTTATCAACAAACGTTACTGAATAAAATGATACTAATTTATTAAATATTTTTATTTAATAAAAAGTGTAAATTAATCATAATTTAATTATTTTCTCGTTTCTAAATCTCGCGAGGGCATTTCAGTCACCTTCTGACTGTTTTCGGGTCTCGGTCAAAACTTAAAAGTTGTCAGGAATACCGTTTTACATCAAATTGCTTTAGAGTCCGAATAATGAAAACGTGCTTTAGTGGTTCGTATTTGATAAATCAACTATGAATTAATATATATCCTTTTTCGTTTTCGAATCGAATAAGTTAAAAATAACTTTCCCTTGAGAGATGTAATAATAAATATGATTTATTATTTAAAATATGTTCCGAAAATTTTACCGGTCACTCGGTAATGGCTTTTATGTGACAATGAACGACCAAAAGTCAAAAAGGTCAAGTCAGACTAGAAAAGTCAAAGATTAAAATAGTCCTTTAAAAATTCGAAAATTCTCGGATGTTACAATCAGCAACTCCTTGGGCTATCAATTGCTTAATAGCCGCATTAGTCATATGGGCGGTGGTTGTTGTTGCGGTGGTTCTCTTTGACGGCATTTTCTTCAAATCACAAGAAAATATAATACACGTTAGATTTCATACAATCATAAACGCGACATGACATATGCATAATAAATAAAATGAGATCACAACACACAGTTGATGACATTAAATAACATCTATTTTATAGCATCATTTATCCTATGTAATTAACCCATATTATATAATTATTGCAAAGAATTGTTACTTAATCATTTGTATTTGAGAATTGCAGTAATTATGGAGTACTTGGTGAAGTTATGCTAAAAGGCACGCATTTTGAAGCATAAACGAAGAGTTCGAGAAAGTCTACTGATCTAACAGAAAATACGCCGTATTATTCTAGACCTATACGACGTATCCAAGACTTTGACGAATCAAAAGACCATTGCCTGACTTTAAAGAACACGCCATATCCACATCAATGATACGCCATATATAATACTTTGGTCAACGAAGAAGAATCAACTGGTTTTACCTCAATACGCCGTATCCATCAAGAAGATACGGCGTATCCGTGCCTACAATTCACAAATGACCACGAAGGATTGGAGACCCAATACGCCGTATCCATGAGACATCAATACGCCGTATTCACAATATAGTAATAAAATATTCTGGAAGATATCAAACGTGGTCCTTACTCCAAGAAATCCCCAATACGCCGTATCCCACATCGCTCGATATGGCGTATCGATCAATTTCCAGACCCTATAATAGACGACCCTAAAAATCATTTTAAGGTATGCAGTGAATACCTAAACCACCATGTCGACAAAGACTAATAAAGGACAAGAAGGTACAGAAAAGAGCCTCAAGATCATAAGAAAACTTTTGTAATCTTCACGCAACCGAAAACGCGTTCGATTAAGGTTTTTTTATTTTAAGTCGAGTTCATATATGAAACCCGTGTGTATTTTTTACAATGACTGACGGCTGATACCTTTAGGTATACAGCCATGTAGTTATGAAAAATAATGATTAGTTTTTATCTTGATTGCTTAATTTTATCATTGATTTGTTGTTTATAGTTTATCAATTTATATTCGTTTACCGTCTTAAAGTAATGCGACCTTCATTCACTGGGTCTAGTCCCTACACTTTAATGCCTGCAACTCGGTGTTGTTTAGGCGTAGGCTAAGAGTCTGAGATAGCTCTCCATATTACAATTTATATATCTAGAATTATAGGATCACAAATATTGACATATCTTGTCCCTTTGATTGTGAGCTTAGTTGAGCCATAAGGTAACCTTGGTATCAACGAGTACGTTCTAATCAATTGGTTAGGGACTCGCACATGGACTACAAGTATATAAAGAAGCCCGTTAAGCGTAAGTGGGTAAAGTCGCCATGAGCCTAGGGTTAGTAAAACACCATTATTAATCTCCTAAGATAGATTATAATCAACAAATGCTTGCTTTATGCGGATGCGTCTAATTGTGACAGGATTAGCGTGTCTAGGTCTTAGGAAGAAGTACCGCCTAAGTCTAGGAATGATATGCCCCTTCGAGATAAGACAATCATTGCACTAAATAAACAAACCTGCGTTTTATCAGATTATTCATGGTTGATACGTTTTCCTTACATTAGTTCTTGACCGTTCCTCTATCGTTTGTTTATCTTCTTGTGTGTGTTTATTGCTTTACTTGTCATCAAAACCTTAGGTTAGATACACAAAACCGTGCCAGTCTCTCAGGCTGAAACCCCCCTTTTTGCATTAGTTTTAGGTTTAACTTAGATAACTAAAATACTAATAGAATTAGGAATTAAACGCTCTCGCTCTATGATCAGACACCCTACTTACCACGAAACTGCATCTGACCGGGTACACTGCCCATTAAAGTGTTGTTTTTAGGTATAGTCGGCATAAAATAAATAGTAAAACTTGATACATAAATAACACCTACACAACGACACATCAGTTTGTGACTGATGTCAAGCCCGTAAAGGATTTGCATACTACCAACTTTGATCAGCTTCCTGCATATCTTTGATACATAAATAACACCTACACAATGACACATCAGTCTGTCTTTTGTGTGAATGCAATCAAGATCAACTTTTTTTTGTTGTAAATCAGCAGATGACACCACCTGACTTCAACACTTATCACTCTTCATACAACAATCCTCAACTTCAACAACAGTTTCCACCATCTCAGTTTGATCAATTCATCCCAATTAACAATACTCATCTACTTATCCTATGGATCAATTCATCCCACTCAACATTACTCCTCAACTTATCCATCACAACCTCAATTCAATCATTCATCAGTTATCTCATCATATCCATATCAGTCTCAAATGAATCATCAAACCTCATATGTTCTACAAATTGCTCATCAATCACCTTAAGTTTCTACACAACCAATGACTGAGTCACCTTTTATGGAATCAGGTTTTGTTGTTCCTGTTTTCTTTCCAGGAGATGATCTAATTGCTTGTCTCAACAAAGCAATGGCTTTTCTAACAGATGTAGCTTCCTCAAGGTTCTCCTCAACCAATAATCAACTTAGAACTTCATCGAATCCAAGAAACCAGGCCACTATTTAAGATGGCACGGTCACAGTGTAACAAGTTCAGGGGAAACAAGGTTAAAGTTATTCTGGTACTGGGTATAAGAGTAATACTACTAGTTCTAGGGGAAATAATTCAAGTGGACATGCAAGGGTTGTTAAATGCTACAACTGTCCAGTTTCCAGCCTAAGAAACCAAGGACATATGGTTAGGCAATGCACCCAGCCTAAGAAACCAAGGAATGCAACATGGTATAAGGATAAAGCAATGTTAGCTGAAGCTCAGGAAGTTGGACAAATTTTGGATGAAGAGCAACTCGCATTGCTTGCAGATTTGGGGGTTCTAGATGGTCAAGTTGTTCAGACAATCATTCCAAACAATGCTGCTTTTTAGACTGAGGATCTTGACACTTATGATTCTGACTGTGATGATATCTCGAATGTAAAAGCGGTTCTCATGGCCAACATTTCCAACTATGGTTCTGACGTTATCTCAGAGGTACCTCATTCTAAAACCTATCTTAATGAAATGGAAAATCAAAGTGTGCTTGCAATGCAGGATTTTGAACAACCACCAGCTGTGGATATTATAGATAATAAGATACATAATGATAGCAATATCATTCCATACTCTCAATATTTGCAAGAAACACAACAGGAAAATGTTCAAGATACTCATTTGCAGGCACAACAAGATTCAATGATTTTATCTGTAATAGAACAAATGTTGAAACAAATGATTAATCATGTAAATAATTAGGAAAAGGCTAATAAGGAACAAAATAGTGAATCAATAACTGCTGAGCTAGAAAGATATAAAGAACGAGTCAAAACGTTTGAACAACGTCTTAATATTGATTTAAGTAGTCGTGAAAAAATGATTGATTCTTAAATGGATGATATGATTAAGGAGAAGCTTGCACTGAAAGAATAAGTTAACTCACTTGAGCAAAATCTTTCAAAACAAATCAAAGAAAATGAATGTTTATTGCAAACATTCACTGTTTTCAAAAGTGAATCCAAAAAAAAGGAAGATAAATATATGGAAAACAAAATTGATTTGGAAAAGAAGAAAAAGGAACTTGATAATATTCTTTTTAAAGTGGGTTAATCTGCTCAAATAGTGCACATGTTAACTAAGCCACAAGCCTTCTATGATAATATACACAAACAAGCTCTTGGTTATCAAAATCCGTTTCACCTTGAGAAAGCTCAGTGGATTAAACCAACCTTGTATGATGGTATTGTTATGTCTGCTAAACATGTTGCTATGCCTGTGATTGATGATGAGGAAACTTTGATTTTGGAAGAAGAGAGTCGATCAAAAATGTTTGAAAAAGCAAAGGATCCAGAGGTTATTAATAAAAACATTTCTCATAAACCTATTGATTATGAAAAGTTAAATAGATTATCTGAAGATTTTGGGAAACGTTTTACTCCACAACAAGAAATGGATGCTGAACAAGCTTTCTGGTTTCGCATATCCAATCCTACCATTAAATCTTCTAATCCACCACCTGTCAAAGTGGAAGTTCCCAGTGAACTACCTAAGGTGAGTTTGGTGAATGCAAGCCTTAAAACGCTTAAATTCCACCTTGCCCAGTCTGACTCTGTGGTGAAGAAGAGGACAACACCTGATGCTCGTACAGAAGGTGAATGGGGGTTTGAATATACAAAAGCTATTTTTAATAATGAAATTATTCCATTTCTAAAATCTTTATCAGACATCTTCAATGTGTTTGATAGAGATCGTCTAAATGAAATAATAGAAGTACATACAGTTTTTAACCAAATGGACGATGTTGTTCAACAGTTTTCAGTTGACAAACAATGTTTGGAAATTGCTAAGAAAGAATTATTTTTGGAAAAGGGGTGGCCGAGAAAAAAAAAAAAAATATTTATTTGGAAGAGAGGGTGTATTTATAAATGTGTATGTGTGTATAAGTTGAGATGGAAATGAAAATGAAATGTAAAGTTTGATATTTATATAAAAAGGAAAGTGACAAGTCCCCATAGTTTAGGGTCTATTTGTAACTTTATAGTATAGTTTTGATAACTATCGGTTCGGGACTCGTTTGAGCGACTTAACGGATGATTCAACGCACAAAACTTTCGCCATTGTTTTCTAAATCATTTTTCTGATAAAAATGAGTATTTACTTGATAATATTTCATAAATATTTTATAACATTTAATAAAATATCTGTTATTTATTTGGTGAACCGGTTACGTCTCGTTCAAAAGTAAAAATAGAAATAGATTTTTAACCCGTATATTTGCGTTATCAACAAACGTTACTGAATAAAATGATGACTAATTTATTAAATATTTTTATTTAATAAAAAGTGTAAATTAATTATAATTTAATTATTTTCTCGTTTCTAAATCTTGCGAGGGCATTTCAGTCACCTTCTGACTGTTTTCGGGTCTCGTCAAAACTAAAAAGTTGTCAGGAATGTCATTTCACACCAATTTGCTTTAGAGTCCGAGTCGTGAAAACGTGATTTTAGATGAGTCGTTCCTTTTAAGTCAAGCCAAGACCCAAAAGTCAAAGGGTGAAATCGTCATTCGAAATTCGAAAATTCTCGGATGTTACACTTCATGCCGAATCAAATATAGGCGAAATCACATATATTTGTGGCCATTAAGCAAAACATAAGCTATAAGCTCATAATATTTATATAAATATATATATATAAATATATAATATATATATATATATATATATTATATATATATATATATATATATATATATATAAGCCGAAAACCAAACAAGCCTTAAGCCTCTTTATATAAGCCGAAACCAAATAAGCCATAAGCTTTTAATATAAGTCGAAACCAAATAAGCCATAAGCTTTTAATATAAGCCAAAAATAAAAGCTCAAAAATAAGCCGAAACCGAATAGCCAAAACCAATATCCAAGACCAAGTCCAATAACCAAATCCAAAACCAATAACCAAGTGGGCCGACCTACTTTGGCGTCGGACCGAAATAACCAAACGGACCCTTATTGGGCCAACCCAAACTATAACAATAATCCCAAATAAGCTAAACCTAGCTCAAAATGAATAAGCCAAATGTAACACCCCCAAAAATATGACAACGCAGCGGAATACCACTTGGGGTGCTACTTCATAATACACAGCGCTAGATACAAGAGAACGACCTCTAAATGTGTCGTTTGTAAAACAATCTCGTTGATTTTCTGAAATCAAAATAATAGTTGTCCCATAATTGCATCACCATGAAAAACTTGAATGTAAAGACTCCAATGCACATCAAATAATCCAAGCATCTAATTCACCTGAGAAAAACATGCTTAAAAGTGTCAACATTAAAGTTGGTGAGTTCATAGATTAGTTTAAATATGAATGTAAGTTTCAAATGAATGTATTTGTCCACTGTATCATCACAGTACCATGTAAAAATCCCAAAGATTTATAAAGAATGCACGACACATTTTATGTCACCAAAAGTACCAATCTTATCCCAAAGATTTATAAAGAATGCATGACCAATTTAATGTCACCAAAATGTTTCAAGTATGTATTGCCACTTTATTCAAGGCATAGTAAATATTCGTGTGAGTATAAAACAATGATTACGATTACTCTAAGTTCATGAAACTGCGACGTAGACTTGTATGTATGCCACTTTATTCAAGGCACCGTAAGAATGTACCCATCGTAGGTGTTCCCTCCAAGAACACCCGGGCAGTAATAAAAATAATGTGTTCCCCTCATGGGTGTTCCCTCCAAGAACACCCGGGCAGTAATGATTGTTGGCCCCGCAGGCGCCAATCAAATCGTAATCCGACATGGTATAACGTTCGTTCCCAGTGATAGCTAGTCACCCGAACGGGGATTGTCAATCCCAAATAGATCTATCTTATAACATTCGCGCTTACCCTCCGAGTAATTAACAGTTCATGCAACTTAAGCTAATCCATAATCATTTCAAAAGTAAAGTATGCATTCGTGACCAAAAATGAAGTCAAGTAATGTATCCCATAGCGAGCTATGTAAATGAGTATGTAAACCAATTTGTAAACAATCCTGTAAATGCATTTGTAAACAAGCATGTTCTCACCCCAAAAATATATGTAAAAGCAGTAAAACATGGGGCTATAAACTCACCTTGATCAAAGACCACAATCAAATAATCCAAATAATTCACAACCGAATCTGCAACGATCTCGGCCACGACCTATAATTATGTCGCTCTATTATAATACACGTATTAAATACGATCAACGATGCGTACATCGTAACGACGAAATCATACATATTTTAATATGTATACATACATATATACATGTGATGAGAAATCCACTTGCGCGTCTTTAAACCTTAACCCTTAGTATATTATATGAATATATACTATTTTCCGTCCAATCATAGCTTATGTCGAATATTTACCGAAAGTTACTATTTTTAGACTCTTCGTTTTTAGGACCGAACAATGTTCTTAAAATAATTAATTGAAATAATATATTAACCGACCTTTAGTTTTGACCCGCTATGTCTTAATATATATTAAAAATAACCTATTTTTCTACTAAAGTGTATATTCCGATTTCACTCCAGTTTCTTCGTTATTGGGAGTTAAAAGTCCCGTTTTATATCAAAACGTCCGTAAAAATATAATTCATTATATTTTGTAAACCAAAATCGATCTTTTCAAAATCTCGAATCCCGAATCCCATGTTCCGTTTTCTGCTCTTAATTATTCGTTACAAAACGCGCCAAAGTCCGTTTTTAGTTCAAAACTCGTCTAAACTATATCTAGTATCGCTTATACATTATTATCAATCCCGTTTTAATTATTAATATCACATTTTACTTAGACGTCGCAAGTTTAAACAAATTTCATCAGATATACTTTAAATCGATAATAAATGAAACAATTAATATATTTATGGTGCAAAACAAAACGCACCCTTTTGTGTCTGATTATCAAACCAAACAAACCCTTGTATGTTCTCTGCTAAACCACACGCACCCTAATCCGTTTGACCCGAAACCAAACGCACCCCTGGTGCGTTTTCAAGCAACCAAACGCACCCTAATCAGTTTTTCTGCTATACCAAACGCACCCTAACTGGTTTCCTGCTAAGCCAAACACACCTCTTGGGTGTTAACTGCCAATCCAAACACTCCCTAATTTGTTTTCCGCCAAACCAAACACTCCTGTTGGCGCTAACAGCCAAACCAAACACTCCTTGGGTGTAACTCAGCAAACCAAACGCACCCTACTCGGTGGCTGTTGAGCCAAACGCAGCCTAGCTGCTGACCCGGACCCCAAACGCGCCCATTTTTGTTATAACCAATAAAACAAACACCCCTAGTCTGCTGTTAGTATACCAAACGCACCCTTTTTCGGGGCTGTCACAGCCAAACGCACCATAATCGGTGGCTGACCCGAACCTGACCGCACCCTTTTCGGTGACAGAAAAACCAACGCACCCTACCCGGCTGAAAACACAAACCCACGCACCCTAATCTGTTAATGACCAACCAAACGCCCCCTTTCTTGGTGGTCGGTTGAACCAGCCGCACCCTCGGTGTTGAGAACCAGAAACAAACACCCCCTTGTTGCTAAAACCCATACGCACCCTTGTTGGTGGTATAACAAAACCAACGCACCCTATGGTTGCGTGACAGCCAAACCAAACACCCCCTAGCTGCTAAATCTATAAACAAAACGCACCCTTCGTGGTGCTAAGCACAACCAAACGTACCCTTTCCGATTTATAACACCAAACGCACCCTTTTTGGGTATTAACCCACAACCCGACACACCCTTGTGGTTGTTACCACCACCCGCACCCCGGCTGTGAAACCGACAAACCAACGCACCCTAACGGGCTGATACAACCCAAACGCGCCCTAGTGGTTGATAACCACAAGACCAACGCAGCCCTTTGGCTGCCGATACAAACACGCAGCCCCTATGGTGCTACCACGAACCCACGCACCCTTTTTCTTGCAAACCCAACCCGAACGCACCCTTAGTGTTTGTGAACCCATAACAAAACGCACCCTCGTCGGAGGTTTATAACAAACAAACGCAGCCTAGCTGCTGAACCCCACCCGAACGCACCCTTGTTGTGGTTGAGTCGCGGTGGAGGTGATGATGAATGGGTGGTTCGGCTGTGGTGATGGTGGCGGGGTGGTGACGACGCGTGACAGCGCGTGGTGGTGCGGACCGGGTAGATCCGTGCTTGATCTATCTTTTTGTAATTTTTGGGTTCGCCGGAAAAGTTTTCCGGCGGTGGCACGGCGGCGGTGACGGTGGCCGGAGGTGGCTGCCGGATTTGGGGAGAGGGAAAGAGCAGCGGTGACGGTGGCCGGAGGTGGCTGCCGGATTTAGGGAGAGGGAAGAGAGCATTGTGTGTGTGTGTTTGTTTTTATGTATATAAATGAGAAAATGTATAAAACTTTTATATATATATATATATATATATATATATATATATATATATATATATATATATATATATCTTATATATATATATGTATGTATATATATTTTTATATATATAAAAGTTTTAAAATGAAATAGAAAATGTATAATAGTTGAGGGTGAATTTTATAAATGTTTCACAGGGACCAAAGGTGTAACGTTTGGGGAAACTTTTATAGAATATTGGTTCGGGACTCGTTTGAGTGACTTAACGGATGTTTCAAAATACGAAACTTGCGCCATTGTTTTCCAAATCATTTTTCTGATAAAAATGAGTATTTATTTTATAGTATTTCATAAAATACTGTAAACATTATATAAATATTTGTTATTTATCTTGTGAAACGGTTACGCCTTGTCTGTAAATAGAAAGAAAAAAAAAAAGAGATTTTCAACTCGAATATTCGCTGTTCTCACCACGCTTTTAAATAAATTGCTAAGTCTTTTATTTAAATATTTTTATTTAATAAAACGTGATAATTAAATATAATTTAATTATTTTTGTGTTTAAACACTTTTGCAGAGGGATTTCAGTCACTTCTGATGTTTTTCGGGGTCTCGTCAAAACTAAAAAGTTGTCAGGAATGTCGTTTTACTTCAAATTGTTTCAGAGTCCGAATAATGAAAACGTGCTTTAGATGGTCGTTCTTATAAGTCAAGCCAGACTCTAAAAGTCAAAGGATAAAATCGTCATTCAAAATTTCGAAAATTCTCGGATGTTACATTGCTGAATTGGGAGAAGTTATCAACGACATGGAAACTCGTCACCAAGCAGACATAGAAAATCTCATGAACTCCATCATCGAACTCCAGAACCGCATGGAATGATCATCCAGTTTCTAGTTTAAATTTCAGTTTTTAGCTTTAACCTAGCCACGGGATGTGTGGTATAAATAAAAACACTTGTCAAATCTTGACTATGTATAGTACTAAGGCAAGTTGTTCTTAAATACAAAGGCAATCCCGTTATCTACCTTGTTGTTTCTTACCACTTTATTCATCTCATCATTATTCATCATTCATTCATCATTCATCCATCGTACATTCATCATCATACCATAACCTTTAGATATCACCATTGTTAAAAATGCTTAAATGAAGCATTATTCTTTAAGCATTTCAAGAATAAGCATTTCTCTTTAATCATTTTAAAGAAGAACAAGCATTATACTTGTGATATCATTCTTATTACGTGTTATCTTTTGTTGGTAGAATGCCTCCAAAAAGAGCATCAACAACGGAAGCACCGGCTATGACTCAAGATGCCATTAGAAAGTTAGTTGCTGATAGTGTCACCTCGGCTCTAGAAGCTCAAGCTGCGACAATGTCAAGTGCTAGTAATCCCGACTGGAACACCGGTCCTACTGGAACTCCTGCAGTGAAAACGGGAAACTACAAAGAGTTCATTAGCTGTTAACCTTTCTACTTTAATGGTATGGAAGGAGCAGTAGGCCTTATTCGCTGGTTTGAACGAACCGAATCAGTATTCTCCTGTAGCAGATGTGCCGAAGAGAATAAAGTAACATTTGCTACTGGTACTTTAACTGACGATGCCTTGTCCTGGTGGAATGCATATGCCCAGCCTATGGGAATAGAGCAAGCCAATCAAAACACCTGGGCTGAGTTAAAAAGGCTTCTGACAAACAAGTATTGTCCTCGGACTAAGATCAGAAAGATGGAAGAAGAACTTTACAATCTGATTGTAAAGGGAAATGATCTTAAACCTTATGTTAGAAGATTCCAAGAATTAACGGTTCTATGTCCAAACATGGTACCAAACAACGATAAACTCTTGGAAGCTTTCATCGGGGGACTACCTCGAAGCATTTGAAGGGAAGGGTGAGTGCCTCTAACCTCAAACTTTAGAGGAAGCCATCAACATAGCCAAGGTAATGGATCAAGTTAACTAAGCATGTTCATGCAAGTATCAATGCAACAAAAGAAGTTCGACGATCAGAAGAAATTTTCAAACTAGGCTCCTGCAGCAACAACAACTACCGTAACACTAACAATCGCTACAACAATCGTCAACAACAAAACCGAAGGCAAGAAGCTGGTAGAGCCTATGCTGTTACTCCATCAGAAAATAGTAGGTATGTCGGAGAGCTCCCTTTGTGCAAGAGATGCAATTTCCATCACACTGGACCTTGTACTGGCAAATGTAATATTTGCAACAAGGTGGGCCATTTGAGTAAGAAATGCTAAAACAAGAAGCCAGCCACTGGAAGTAATCAACTACCAGTGACAGTTGTATGTCATGCCTATGGGTAAAAAGGGCATTATACAAATCAGTGCCGCAAGACCAACATCAATGCCCAAGGAAGAGCCTACATGCTGAAAGATAGGAATGCTCAACAAGACTCGAACGTAGTTACAGGTATGTTTCTATTAAATCAACATTTAGTCAAAGTATTGTTTGGATTCGGAGAGATAGATAGCTTTATATCCATATCGCTTGCCTCTAAGCTAAATATTCCGTCTATTACAATAGATACCTTTTACGATATCGAAATGGCTGATGGAAACTTAGTAAGCACAAACACTGTTATTAAAGGCTGCACTCTAACTCTGCTAAATCAACCTTTTGAAATCAATCTCATGCCAATTAAGCTTGGTAGTTTCGACGTTGTCATCGGTATGGACTGGTTATGCAAGTATCATGCCAAAATTCTCTGTGATGAAAAAGTTGTTCACATTCCTATCAACGGTGAAACTCTAATCATTCGAGGTGATCGAATATAAAAACCAAAAGGTATATATCACGAGGTTGTCAAGTTTTCATGATTCAAGTAATGGAGAAGAAATCAGATGAGAAGAAACTAGAAGACATTCCCGTAGTCAAAGAATTCCCAGATGTTTTTCCTGAAGATCTACCTGGTCTCCCTCCCGTTCGCCAAGTAGAATTCCAAATCGACTTAATCCCCGGAGCAGCACCTGTAGCTCGAACACCTTATAGATTAGCTCCTTCAGAAATGCAGGAGTTATCTAACCAACTTTAAGAACTAACCGACCGAGGTTTCATTCGACCAAGTACATCGCCTTGGGGAGCTCCTGTCTTATTTGTTAAAAAGAAGGACGGATCTTTCAGAATGTGTATCGATTACCAAGAGTTGAATAAACTTACCATAAAGAATCGTTATCCATTACCAAGGATCGATGACTTATTCGATCAACTTCAAGGTTCAAGCGTTTATTCAAAAATTGACTTAAGATCAGGTTATCATCAACTGAGAGTAAGGGAAGAAGATATTCCTAAAATGTGTTCTCAATAACAAGATCCAGCACTATGGAATTTCAAGTCATGCCATTTGGTTTAACAAACGCAACCAGGATTCATTGCGATCTCATAATGTGTATGTTAACCATATCTAGTAAATTCGTAATAGTGTTTATCGATGATTCTTATCTATTCTCGTAACGAAGAAGAACATGCTAATCATCTCAAAATTATCTTAGAATTACTCTGAAAAGAGAAATTGTATGCCAAGTTCTCTAAATGTGATTTCTAGATTCATATCGTGCAATTTCTTAGTCATCTCATCGATAGTCAAGGACTTCATGTTGACCCTGCCAAGATCGAGCTGTTAAGATAGGACATCTCCTACTTACACCATCAGAAGTGTGACACTTCCGTTAAGGAATCGCCCGGCTTCGTTCCGAATCGACCTATTTATCGAGGTTTCTAAAGATTGCAAAAGCCTTTGATAGATTAGCCCAGGAATAACGAGAGTTAAATCTGGGGGAAGAACAAGAATCGCTTTTCAAACTCCTTCAACAATAAAACTCTGTGACAGCACCCAATCTTAGACATTAACAGAGGAAACGATAATTTTATCGTTTTACTGTGAAGCATCTCTTTAAGGGTTAGGTCTGTATTAATGCAAGAGAAAAAGTCATTGCTTATGCATCTCGACAACTCAAACCTCATGAAGAAAACTATACTACTCATGATCTTGAATTAGGAGCAGCAATATTCGCTCTTAAAATCTGGGACCATTACCTATACGGTACTAAGTGTAAGATTTTCACTGATCACAAGGCCTTCAAACTCATTCTTCGTCAAAAGAATTGAATATGAGAATCAACGATGGTTAGATTTATTGCTAGATTTTGATTGTGAGATTTGCTATATCCCGGAAAGGCAAATGTTGTAGCAGATGCCTTAAGCCGAAAGAAACGAATCAAACCTCTCCGAGTTCAAGCATTAATCTTAATCGTTTATCCAAAATTACCATCTCAAATTCTCGAATCCTAAAATGAAATCCTCAAAGAAGAAAATGTCAAAAACGAGAACCTACAAGGAATGGACAAATCATTTGAAATTCGTCCTGATGGAACTCGTCGTATCAAAAACCGAAGATGGTTACCACTTTTTGGCGGTTTGAGAGACTTAATCATGCATGAGTCTCATAAATCAAAATATTCTATTCACCCGGGTTCTGATAAAATGTACCATGATTTAAAGAAAATCTATTGGTGGCCTAACATAAAGGCAATCATCGCAGAATATGTTAGCAAGTGTTTGACATGTTCTAGAGTTAAAGCAGAATGTCAAAAGCCATCCGGCTTATTGGTACAACCGGAAATTCCTATGTGGAAATGGGAGAGGATAACAATGGATTTCGTTACAAAGCTACCCAAAACCTTAACCGGACATGATGCCATCTGGGTCATTGTCGATCGCCTTACTAAATCAGCAGATTTCATTCCCATTCGAGAGACTAATAGGTTATACATCAAAGAAATAGTCTCTCGACATGGCGTGCCAATCTCTATCATCTCGGATCGTGACAGTCATTTCACATCCAGATTCTGGCAATCATTGCAAAATGCTTTGGGTACTCAACTAGACATGAGTACAACATATCATCCTGAAACCGATGGGTAAAGTGAAAGAACCATCCAAACACTCGAAGACATGCTACGAGCTTATGTTATAGATTTCGGGAAAGGATGGGATAAACATTTACCAATGGTAGAATTTTCCTACAATAACAGTTATCATGCTAGTATCAAGGCAGCACCGTTCGAAGCACTTTATGGGCGAAAGTGTAGATCACCTGTTGGCCGGGCCGAAGTTGGAGATTCTCAACTTACGGGACCAGAAATAATTCAAGAAACCACTGAAAAGATCATACAAATTCGTTAACGCTTGCAAGCTACAAGAGATCGACAAAGAAGTTACGCCAATGTAAGGCGAAAGCCTTTAGAATTTCAAGTTGGCGATCGTGTTATGTTAAAAGTATCACCCCGTAAGGGTATCTTTCGATTCGGAAAACGAGGAAAGCTTAATCCCCGATACATTAGACCATTCAAAATCCTTGAACGAATTGGCCCAGTAGCGTACAAACTAGAGCTTCTTGAAGAGCTTAGTAGTATCCACAATACTTTCCACGTTTCTAATCTCAAGAAGTGGCCTTATAGATGAATAATCTATTTTATTTCAATGAAAGAAAAAAAACTTAAAACTCGACGACAAACTCAAACTTTGGTTAGAAGAAACTGTAGAGATAATGGACCATTGAAATCAAGCATCTAAGCGAAGTCATATTCACTATAATCAAAGTTTGATGGACTCTAAAGAGGACAAGGAGTTTACTATGGGTACCGCGAAGATGAATTTCGTGCCAAATATCCTATCTGTTTTCAATCATTATCTTCGAATCCAATTAAAATTCTCGGGACGAGATTTCTTCTAAGGGTGGTGGTCTATAACAACCCTCAATTTTCATAATATGTAAAAATATCCATCTATTAAGTTAGAGATGTACAATCTATCAGTTATATATGAACTCACCTTTTTCGGGAAATTTTTCCGCTTTATTAACATTAAATTATTACTTTGCCAATATCTATATGCAACAGTTTGCATGACTAAAGTTAACGGGATCAGGCAACCTATCTATGGAAATCTTATCTTCATATATGTCAAGTCAATATCATAACATCATTTTTACAAAGTACATTATTCCTATAATATTACAATTTGCAACATAATTCTAACGGGCTTTAAAACCATTCTGGATGCTCTTAACCCTAATTCTATGAAGGATTATCACTATAAGTGTATACAAAGCTACTAAACATTTATTTACAAGAAATATAACATCTCATTTGAAATATAAAATCTCTTCAGTAATAGTACAAGTCTCTAAAAGCACAGGTACAAGTCATTAAGCATGATTCCTATATAGACATTTTACCTCCGTTTTCATTTTAATTTCTTCACATTTACTTGTGTGCAAGCTTATCACTTCATATAAATGTATAATACCTAAATTTTCTATAAGAAGCTTTCATTACTCTTTTTATGTACTCAATTCAAAACCCTAAACCCTAAAACCAAGCTAGATTCTAAACCATGACACGTTTCTTCATTTTTATCCATTGTAAACCTAAACCAACTCTCAAATAAGTTTTAATAACTTAATTTATAACATTATCAATCATTTTCAAACATCATTCCATCATCATTTCATCATTCTACTTCAATTACACAAGAAATAAATCCAGGAAACCCTAATTGTACCCTAATTGTGATTTTGACCCGTTTACTCATTTTCAGACCATCTCATTCTCAAGTAAGCAACCAAGAGTCATTGTAAACCCATAAAATGAGTTTACAAACCTTTATCCATCATTATCCATCCTTGCTTCAACAATGTACGAGAATTACAAAGCTAGAAAACCCTAAAAGCCTTATATGAACCCTAATTCCAAGCTACGGCTTATTCTTTCAATTTCAACCCATTTTAACTAAAACCAATGATCAAACTTCATTGATAATACTTTATTTAAGCTCTAGGATCTGTATTCCATCATTCCTAATCAAGAGTATGCAAAATATAAACCAAGAAAGTCAAGAAAACCCTAAACGTGCCCTAATCAAACCCGTGACCTCATTTCTTCAATTCTAATCCGTTTTAACCCAAACCAATTGCTAATCTTTGCTAATCCTTCCTATATCAGACCTTGGCTACATATATTAACTATCCTTAATCATTTATACACGAAATAAAGACTTGAAAACTTGTGAAAACCTAGTCGAACCCTAAAACAGACCCGAGCCCTTTCATACTTAATTTTGACCCGTTTCAAACCATTCCAAGTGCAAATAACTTATGTGAACCTCTTCTAGAATCCCTTAAGCAGCTTATTCACCTGCTTAGACCATCCCATGGTCAAATATGAGAGCACATGGCCTCTCTTTTTGCTTACTTCAGCCACGGCAGCAAGATGGGGCAACCAACTCATCAAAGCTAGTTCATAGACCTTACACAATTCATCTTCTAGCTTATACACATCATAACCTAGCTTTACTATGTGTCAAGATCAGATTATAAGCTTTGCTTGCTCACCACTCTTGAAAATGGGTATAAATAGGGGCTTTGTGTGTTCATTCAAACTCGCACCCCCATCTTCTTACTATAACCCTTAAGGTAGCAATCCTTTGCTCCCATATGATCCTAGGATCATAAAAGACGTTCAAGAAGCGAAGCCTTGAAGAAAACGAAGCCCGAGAGTCGTTACTCTAGCCGTACGAAGTTGAAAGCCTCGATTTCAACCCATTCCTAAGCCATAAGCTCAAACCAGGTTCTCTAAACTTATAATCTGCTCATGTAACGTTATAATGTTCATATGATCTTGATAAAATCATAATATAAAGCTTTGAACTCAAAAACCTAAGTGTTATGCCTTTTTGATCCAAAACCGTACACCCGAAACCCTAATTTCATGTTTTTTACTTAATCTATAAGCTAATCTTGTAAACTATTGTTATAATCTCTCCCATTAAGCTTAACTAACATTAAAATAAGTACTTTGATAAGTCATGAAAGAATTTGAGCTTAAAACCCGTGCGTTTTTATTTTAAAACCC
>BQNB010083258.1:0-29085 GCA_026074375.1 Tanacetum coccineum
CTCTGCGGCTACCCCTTTAAGTGTTTCTTGGATGCTTACAAAGGTTATCATCAGATACAAATGGCGGAGTTAGATGAAGAAAAAATAGCTTTCCACACCAGCCAAGGGGTATATTGTTATACCAAAATGTCTTTTGGCCTTAAAAATGTTGTCGCCACGTACCAGCGGCTAGTGGACAAAGCTTTTGACAGCCAAGTTGGCTGGAACATAGAAGTGTACATTGATGAACTGGTTATTAAGAGCTACACGAAAGCATAAATGCTAAGAGACATTGAGGAAACATTCCGCACGTTGCGCAAGATCAACATGAAGCTCAATCCCAAAAAATGTACGTTCGGGGCCATGGAAGGAATGTTCTTGGGATACACAATTACCCCGGAAGGAATAAAACCATGTCCTGACAAAACGGAACTTGTACTACAACTCTCGTCCCCACGGACAATCAAAGAGGTCCACAGCCTCAACAAAAAATTGGCTAGTTTGAACAGATTCCTCTCTAAATCACCAGAGAAATCCTTGCTGCTATTTAAAACCTTGAAGAAGTGTATTAAAAAGAGAGACTTCCATTGGACATCGAAAGCGGAACAAGCCTTCCTGCAACTAAAACAGCATCTGTCAGAACTACCCCTGCTGGTAGCACCCAAACCAAAGGAAGAATTGATTATATACTTGTCCGCCTTCTATGGAGCTGTTAGTGTGGTCTTGATGACTGAGAGGGGCATGGTTCAGACGCCAGTCTACTTTATAAGCCGCGCATTATAGGGCCCCGAGCTAAAATATACTCCAATGGAAAAGCTAGTTCTATCACTAGTTTTTGCCGCTAAGAGACTGCGAAGGTACTTCCAGGTGCATCCCATCATAGTTATTACAGACCAACCGATTAAACAAATAATTTCACGTCTCGACGTAGCAGGCGGCTACAAAAGTGGAGCGTCATGCTAGGAGAACACAATATAACGTACCGCCCAAGGACATCGGTAAAAGGTCAGATACTGACGGACTTCCTCGTAGAAAAGCCAGATGAAAACCCGCAAGATACACCAATTCTGGAAACCCCACCGGAGCTGTGGATGCTGTTCACGGATGGATCATCATGTGTAGATGGATCAGGTGCAAGTCTAATCCTGATAAGCCCGGAGTAGACGGAGTTCACCTATGCACTACGGTTTTAGTTTACCGCTTCTAACAATGAGGCAGAGTATGAGGCACTGATAGCTGGCCTTCAGATAGCGGCGCAGATGGGCGTGCGGAATGTGGAAGTAAGCGTAGACTCTAAGTTGGTAGCAAACCAAGTCCTAGGAACGTACGTCGCCAAAGAAGAGAATATGGTCAAATACCTAGAGAATGTCAAAAGTTTGCTTAGCGGCTTCGCTAAATTTTCCATAATCCAAGTACCACGAAGCAAAAATAAGAAAGTAGATGCCCTAAGCAAAATTGCGTCAACTAGCTTTGCGCATCTATCTAAACAGGTTTTGGTTGAAATACTCAAAGAAAAATCCATACAAGAGGAGGAAGTAGCGACGGTGATAGAGGAAGAGGAAACAACATGGATGACCGGGATAACGGAGTACCTGAAAGATGGGACTCTCCCTGGTGAAAGAAAGGAGGCAAGCAAACTCCACATAAAGGATAGACAGTACGAATTGTTGGAGGGAGTTCTCTACAAACGGTCATTCCTAAAGCCGTGGCTAAGGTGTGTCGGGCCACTTCAAGCGAAGTATGTGATCAAAGAAATTCATGAGGGGTCGTGCAGTATGCACGCAGGACGGCGGTCCGTGGTAGCCAAAGCTATGCAGCTGGGATATTATTGGCCAACTATGCACCGGGATGCACAAGAGATGATACATACGTGCAACGATTGTCAAATACATCGACCTGTGCCAAGAAATCCCCAACACAAGCTAACCCCAATCACGGCCCCATGGCCGTTCTATAAGTGGGGAATTGACATAGCTAGCCCTTTCCCGGAAGGACCAGGAAAGGTCAAGTTTTTAATAGTCGCTATGGATTATTTCACAAAGTGGATAGAAGCGAAATCCGTGGCAACAATCACGGGAAATCAGGTAAAAAAATTTGTATGGGAAAATATTGTATGTCGCTTCGATCTCCCAGGAGAAATAATCTCAGATAACAGTAAACAGTTCAGCGACAACCCATTCAAAGATTAGTGTGACAAATTAAATATCACATAGCGTTTCGCCTCAGTGAAGCTCCCGCAGTCCAATGGACTTGTAAAAAGGGTAAACCGAAGCTTGGGTGAGGGAATCAAGGCACGCCTGGGCGAAGGAAACAAGAATTGGGTAGAGGAACTTCCCCATGTTCTTTGGGCCCATCGAACAATGATTAAGTCAAGCCATGGAGACACTCCTTTCTCTTTGACCTACGGAACGGAAGCCGTCATACCCGCGGAAATCGGGATGCCTACATACCGCACTGCGGCAGTAGACGTTGTGCATAATGATGAAGAGCTACGGCTAAATTTGGATTTACTGGAAGAGAAGCGGGAACGCGCAGCAATCTGTGAAGCCAAGGCTAAAAGAAAAATGACAAAATAT
The DNA here is from genome assembly GCA_026074375.1 of Tanacetum coccineum. NCBI lineage: Eukaryota > Viridiplantae > Streptophyta > Magnoliopsida > Asterales > Asteraceae > Tanacetum > Tanacetum coccineum. Next base: position 2,556 of record BQNB010083258.1, read on the forward strand.
TACAACGCAAGGGTCCGCGGCGTTACTTTTAGACCTGGAGACTTTGTCTACCGTAGCAATGATGCAAGTCACGCTGTGGCCGGAGGGAAACTTGGCCCAAAATGGGAAGGACCTTATGAGGTCACGGAAGCACTTGGAGATGGAGCATACAAATTGAGATCCATGGATGGCGCGGTCCTTCCGCGGACATGGAACATTGCCAATCTCAAGAAATGTTACCTTTAAGCTACGACATGGATAAGTCTATTTTCTTTTTTAATTTGATTTCTTGTTTAGGGCCTTTAATAAAATCCATGTATTGCACATTTTGCTCTCAAGTTATTAATAAATTCCGCGGGTCTAGCTAACCCTGCGCCTTCTTTATATGAAAATTTTCCAAACAAATCTTTCTTTAATATCAATTACTTGTTGTTCCGTATAATGAATAATCAACTTAATGAATGTCTTTGGATATTTCAAAGGATAAGCACCCTAATAATTGCTTGCCGTGTAAGAGGGTTGCAACCCCAGCGGCCACGGATTCTGTATCCTTATGCTACGTGCACCTAAGACGTTAGGCGCATAAGAGAAGACTCCCACGGAGCATGTAAGACACTACAAGTGCAAATTGTAAACAGTGGATAGTGCATTACAAAAATTGTTAACGTGCATTGTTATTCACGGACATCCGTGTATATATATTACAGGCCAAAAATTGTCTAAGTACCACAGGCGGTACTATGGCCACTCCGAATTAAACATAGGAGGTAAAGACTTTGACCTAATCAACCTCGGAGAAACCTCGCCTTCAGATCCCTCTGTCTGTGTGGCGGCATTCATGAGCAAAATGGTAAGACCCTGAGGAGCAGCGGTTGAAACTGATACAGCAACACCATCAGACCTAGTATGGTGAGCAGAACCAACACCTAGTGTGCAGCACACCACTCTGCATTTCTTTTTCTTCTTCGCCCGGCTTACATTCGCGGCAATGGCATCCTTCAACGATATCTCTTCTTTCATGGCCCAAGGGTCTTTGGGATCACATACCTCAGGGTATATAGGAATCTTTAGTTGGGAAGAGCTCGGGCGGAGGTCACGAATTCACTGAGGGGCATCCTCCCCGGTATCACTCTCTAAGTGGAGAGAGGCTATTATTAAATCAATGAGGCTATCCTTTAACCTCTTCAGTTGGTCTATTACAGGGTATTTCAGGTCTTTCAGGTCTTGGAAGGCTTTGACAAACTTGTCATTGGCTTCTGGGTCATACGCCTCAACATCCCCTAGATCACGGCCAGCTTTCCCGTGCTCTATGCCATATTGCAGGCCTTCGCTCAGTCCCTTGGCAAGCCCTGCAGACACAACATCAGCAAACGCCTGCCTTATCTCTAAAGACTCGACGCACTTCAGAACGACAAGGCGCAGGGCATGACCAATAAGCCAGCGGCGAACCGTGATCGCCGTCAACATGTGTGGATACAGCTCTTCATCAAAATATATGCTTAGCTTATCCAGACGAGCATCCATCTCTGCACACCGCTGCTCAACCTTATCATCCTCATACCTCTTGAATTCTTCGAAGGCGGCCTTTATTCGCTCCTCGCCTGTGATTTGAGCTTGAAGAGAAGACACTTGCTGGGACAGTTGTGTATTATTTACTTGGAGATCTGAAAAACTTGGCACGAAGGCTCTCTAACTCCTTGGCTAATTCTATATTCTTAGTCTCCTGGCCTTGGTTTTTTGTTCCGTCCCTTTCAGTGATTCGGCGGGGCGAATCCTCGTTGGAAAAATCCAGGGGCGACTTCTCTACGGTGGACGGTGTCCTTGAAGAACTGGACAGCCCGGTAGCATCTTTCATGGCTATCACGCGAGTGGCGGTGGCAATCAATAGGGGTACCTCATGAGCCGCACGGGGACGGGTCCCCGTTTTAACCTTAGTCGGATTTGGGGCGCTGATCAGGTTAAACAAATCCATTTCTGCATCGACACAAGCAATAACATTTGTTAGTTTATTTTTCAAGCACATACGAGGGGTAAAAGGTTGTTTACAAATACTGTAACACCCCCAAATTGGGTCGCAGCGGAATATGGGTCCGGGGCGTGTTACTTCTCAGATCAATAACACAAGATATATATAGAACGACCAAAAAGTCGTTTGAAAACGATACATTGGATTTAACAAAGTAATTGTTACATAAGCCCGAAGCTTAACTTGTTCACTTGATCAAAATACAAAGATTTTCAGCCCATAAAATGAAATGCGACAAAATCTTTAATGCATGACATCCAAATCAAAACCACCAATGTATCCATCGCACCTCGTGCTTATTGATCCCCTAAAAAACATTGCTTTAAAACGTCAACAATAATGTTGGTGAATTCATAGGTTTGATAAATCATATATTGTAGGACCACAAGATCTCCCAAGTGTATGATAATGCAACAGATGCAGATATCATATAAATGTAATTACGTTGCTCTAAGCTCATGACACTGAAGCTTGACGTATGTGAGTACCAAATTAATGGCCTCCATTGCCCGTGAGTGATGTTCTAACCCGCAACATCCTATATTCGACATGGTATACGTTCGTTTCGCTAGTGATAGCTAATCACCCGAACGGGGTTGTCAAACCCAATAGATCTATTTGTCACTTACCAGTTGAGCTAGAACACAAAGCATATTGGGCTCTCAAGCATGCCAACTTCGATCTAAAGATCGCGGGCGATCATCGAAAGCTTCAGCTCAATGAACTTAGCGAGCTTCGTGATCAAGCTTACAAGAATTCGTTAATCTACAAGGAGAAGACAAAGAAGCTCCACGATTCCAAGATAAAGAACCGAATCTTCAATATTGGTGATCAAGTCCTTCTTTTAACTCCGATTAAAGCCTTTTTCTAAGCAAGCTCAAGTCCGGTTGGACCACCAGCCTGATTTCACAATAACCCGAAAGTTTATCCTTATGGCACTGCCAAGTTGTCTCATACCGATGGTTCTAATTTCAAAGTCAACTGCCACCGTCTTAAGCATTACTATGGAGGGGATGCACCACCATTGGTTATCCCGGACCTCCAGACTTTCCTTGTAGGGTCAACGTAAATTCAAGGGTCGAGTCGAGCTTTACGACTCGGTGATCAAAACAAGCCGCTTCGTGGAGTTCACCCCATGCTTATCATCTTTTATTTTTTTATTGTGTTGTGTTGAGAGAGGCTTGTTCTTTTCGATTTCTCGATGTTTGTTGTTTGTTTGGTGGTGATTTTGCAGGTCTCTCCTAACATATTCAATGATGCTCTGTGTACGGTGTGTTTCCCGTTTTACTCGAGCTTCTATCTTTGTGTGAATTTAGTATGGGGGAAATCCATATCTTTCTTCTTATCGATTAACGTTTATCTTTGCATACTTCATAACGGTTTGATTTTCGTAGAGTCCCGACTTAAAACATAGAAACCCGACTTTAAACATTGAGGACAATGTTTCATTTTAGTTTGGGGAAGGGAATCTATCGATTTGATGTTGCTTGCTTATTGTTTTGTTCTCACGTACCCGTTTTTCCCACAAAAATAGCAAAAATTTTAAATTTTTAAACTAAAAAAAAAAAAAAAAAAATGTTAAGACAAAAATGTAGGTTCTCCGCTGGTAAGAATAAAAAGTAATTTTTGACCCGATCGTACGTGTAGAGTTCTAGCTTTCTCCCTTAACAATTAATGATGATAGTTTGTGCTAGTCTCATGTAGACTTTAAACATGCTAGACTTGAAATCATTAGTAAAAGAAAACTTGTGCTAATCTCAAGTAGATTTTAAATATGCCAAGTTGGATTTTATAAGGCTAAGTATTTGCAAATTTCTTTTGTGAAGAACGAGAAATGATAGTGTTATTTATAAGTCATGACATTAAACGTAGAATAGTTGGATTTCTTTCAAGCTCATATGTGTTAATTGTGGCTTTTTCTCCCATTAGTTTGTTTCACCTCTATATATAAATGTTTAATAAATAGAGTTGTATGGTTTTTTGGTTAATAATTAGCTAATAGAAGTTTTCTTTAGTTCCTTTGTGATTAGGATGAGTACACATCAGGAATACTTAATTTGGCTTAAAAGGCAATAATAAATAAATAAGTATCTCTGCCAGATTACTTCATCGTGTCGGAGGCGTGGCCGATGTTGGAGTTTTCATATAAGGTAGAGTCCGGTGTCATAATAAGTAGAATAACCTCTTGTCGACTCGCTATCGATGTGGCTTCGAGATAAAAGGCACCGGTTTTACTTATATAATCCGAAGTCGAAATATGTTTGCTACATCTTGTCGGAGGCGTGGCCGATGTTGTAGCCTTCTAAAGGACTGAGGTATAATAATGTTGCTTAATTTTTGTCTTACTTTGTACCTTAAAGAGCCTAAGGGTATATGGTGCAAATAAGATTGGTCCATTCTTGTCTTAAAGAGCCTTCGGGTATATGACATGAATGGTGCCTTGCTTAAGTAGCCTAATAAAAGCCAAATTTTGGTCGCCTCAATGTGGACTTTAATCTTGATTGCATTTGATCTTTTGAAAAGGGCTAGGAGCTAATTATTGCGTTCTTTACCATTACGCTTTATTTTTGGAATTAATAAAATATCGAAACAAAAGTCTTAAAGAGCCTTCGGGTATATGACTTAAGTAAAATCCTGAGATACAAAAGTAGGATTTGCGGGAGGAAAAGTAAGTACACAATTAGTATTTATGAGTAGTGTTAGTGTCATGACTTGTAATTAACAATGATCTTGTTTTTAAGCTTAGCATGGGAAAAGTGAAAAATCGGGGATGATGAAGTTATCTTTTAAACACTTAATTGTGTTTTTTGTTCTATGATCCTAAAAGTTACCAATGAGGTAATGAAAACAATACATTATGTCAACACAAATAAATTGTAGTTAGGTAGTTAATTATCAAGAAAAATCATAAAAAGAGAAAAATCTTAGAAAATGGGAAGTCGGGTGTTTTATAACTTGTGATCTCTTAAATCTTTGCTACTTTTCAAAGGTTTAGTTTGGGAAATTTTAGAGGTATTTGGTTATAAGGCATGTGATATTGCGTGAGGACACACAATCGTTTAGTTTGGGGAATTTTGATAAGTGTAAAATACACATATCCGTTTGTACCTAAAAAGACCCAATTAAACCCAAAACAGACCAAGGATGGTTTATAATATGCTTGTATTTTGTGTTTTGGTGTGCTGGTATGGATAAGTCATAAAATATCAAGAAAACATTCAAAAACGAGCTAGCCCGGACACGAGAATCAGAAGAGTACAAAGCCAAAGCTCCAAAAGCCCAAAGCCTTTGCCAAGTTTCCTTTTATAACATCTCCAGGGACCAATCTTGCTATTTTCGAAAGTTATTTATAACTTGAAAGAGAGAAAAGAAAGACAAGGACCAAATGTGTTAACTTCCCAAACTCCAACAGTTTTAACTGTCAAAAAAAGGAGCGGCCACACCCCTTTTACTATTCTTCGTCTCCCCGTTTCACCCTATGGTGTAAAAAAGGGGGCAAACCAAATTAGCGGTGCGGTTGTAATTCAAGGAAGCTCAAGCACAAATGCAAGGACAAATTAGTCTAATCAAGGGGATACTTATCCTAGCTCAAGCTCAAAGGCCACGTAATCAAAGAAAGAAGCACAAATAGTGGTGGGTTTTGTGCTAAACTCACTCACAAAACTAGCACAAACGTCACATCAAAGAATGCCACGCTGGCAATCCTCAGGTGTGCACATCTTGATCTAACGGCTCAAAATTTAGCCCCAAAAATGAATGGCAGAGATTAAAAGTTTGGAGAGCAAGGCAAGAGGTCCTAGAAGCTTCAGCTTGGCACTATAAAAAGACCTCACTTCTCACACACACACCATCTAGTTTTTTAGTAGTCGATTTTTAGTTTTTATTAATTTTTAGCTTAAATTCGTAATTTTCTTAAATGTAATTTCCTTTTTCAAGTATTGTAATCAGCTTCTTTAATTAATGAAATTCAGTTTTTAGTGTTTTAAATCTCATTTTCTAAGCTCTCATTTTAAGTCATAAGCTCTCTTAATAAGCTAAAATTGTCTCAATAAGCTCATATTAAGCTCTTTCAGTCTATAAGCTGAAATAGAGCTGTTTGAATTCAGTATTAATCTTATCTAAACCTTAAATTAGTTAAATCTATTATGGATCTAATTGGATTAGAGCTTTTTGGAAGGGGATCTTAACTTGGAAGAGATCCCAAGGACTTATACTCTAGCTTATTCATAAGCTAGAGAGCTTGTAGCTGCCTTAATTGGTTCCTTTTGTTTAGCTAAAGGATCAAGTAAGTTTCTCTTTTCATTTGTCTCTAATTTCAGTTTTAAATTGCTTAGTTATAGCTTATATGTTTAATATTGCTTATTTGCTTATTCTCTTTGCTTATTAGTGTTTAAATATCTCTTCTAGTGCTATTTAGTTATGTGTTTTCATCTGTTTTTGCTTAAGTAGTTATAGATCTTTAGTTATCAATTTCTGTCATAAAAAACTCATAAAATCCAAAAATATTAGTTTAATTAGTTAAGATCTTATAATTTTGCTTATTCAGTTGTTTAATCATGATTGTTAAGCTAGTTTTTATCTGGTATTTAGTACTTGTTCATTAGATTTCTCTTAAAAAGCTTTTCTCAATTCTGTCATAATGGTTAAGTAGTGTTTGGTTTAGTGCAATCTCAAAATTACACTAGCAGTACTAACCTCAGTTAGTACTGCTGAACCTTTGCACTACCAGTACTAACTTCCAAGTTAGTACTGCTTTCATAAGTTAGTACTGTTAGCTTTAATCTCAGTAGAATTAAGTTTAGCTTTAGCTTATTAAGAATTTAGTTTTAGTTGTCATTTTCTAGCTTATTTCATTGCTTATTTTTGTTTTCAAAAACCAAGTTACTCTAGCAGTACTTTCAAGTGAAAGTACTGTTGAGCTTTTTACCCTACCAGTACTAACCCAAGTTAGTACTGCTGTGTTCTTAGCTTAATCTAGATAGGTAATTTTAGGTTTTAGCTTATTAAAATCAGTAGGATTTAAGTTTTCATATAGCTTAATATGGTTTAAGTCTTTAATTTCATTTTCTAGCCTATTTTCTTAGCTTATTTTTGCTATCAAAAAGTTAAAAAGCCAAAAAACAGTACTTAGAAACTTTAGGATTTAAATTTGTTAATTTAGCTTATGGATCTAGATTTTCTAGCTTAATTAGATAGATTATAAGTAGTTTTATAAGTCCTTAAAGTTTTAGAGTCTAGTTTAGCTTAAAAAGTTTTCTATCTTATTTTAAGTTTGAGTTTCCTTGCTTAAGTTCCTGATTTGTCTGTTTCATCAGCTTAAATTTCAGTAGTTTAAAGTACTCTAGCTAGTTTCTTTGCACTTTTAGATTAAGCACATCATAAGCTTTTTAGATCATTTTTCCTTTTTAGATTTAAGCTTAATTTGAGCATTTTATAGCTGTTTAAGTAGAAGTAAGCTCAAAACCTCACTTTTTGTAATCAGCTTAGAAATAAGCTCTTTCTGAGCTTATTTGAGATTTTCAATCCTAGAAGCTTTTATCAATTTTGTTCCCACTAGTTTCCTCTAAAACTTTGCTTCTTTGAGTTTTTCATAATAAGCACTTTTCAAATTTCACCTTAATTCGGGACTTAGCTTGTTATCGGGGTAGAATCTCAGGGTAGATAGTGTAACTTTTCGATCTTAGTTGTTTGCCAGTTAGTTCCCCCGTCAGTAAGTGTTTTTCCCCGTTAGTCCTTTTCCTTTTTGCATCATTAGTCCGTGAGTTAAGTTTTTAATAAGTTTATTTAGTTTTAATTAATAATTAGGGTTAAGTTTTAATTAGTTTAATTAAACTTTTATAAAAAGATAAAAATTAGGGCTTTTATTTTTAATAGTTTTCGGCAATTTTTTTATCTAGTGAAATTTTAGTTTACATTTTTAGGGATTAAAAATTGGTTTAGTTGCTTATTTTGTCATATATTTGTTTTTTTTTAAGTAATAATAGCTTATCCAAAAAATATCTTTGTCCATTCCAAATCAGGTCCGACGTAAACGTGGTTTCAATTTCACTAGTCATTGGGGAAACGACCCGGGTGATCATACTTACCCGGTTAAACTTACGTATTATATATTATAATATATATATTTTTGAGAGTGAATTTTATCAAGGGTAACTTGGTAATTTTCTTAATTTCTCTTTTAAAAGTATTATATTTTATATATATTTTACGTGTGTAAAATATTATTTTTGTAAGTTTTAACTTTTTACCTTAGTTAAAGGTGAATAGTTGGAATTTACCTAAGTAGTATTTTTATTATATATTTTATAGGTACGTAAAACTTCAATCAGCGCCCTATTAGTGTTTAGAGATGATTCAATGTGATTTTAGGAGCTTCACATATATAATTTTTAGAATCAGTATTATGGATTCATTGTTGCACAAATGCCACTCAAATCCATACCTACAAAACACGAATTTATTGAAAACAACATTTTTTCTTAAAGTTTGTTGAATGCGACCCAAAAAACCCCCAAGTTTCGTTCCAGGAGACATAACCCAAAGGGTCCATTGTCACAATCACCCCCAGACGGGGCCTGGACGGAACACGTGTCCGAAGGCGTGACTTGATTGCGCATCTCAAGTACAAAACATAAGGACACGACCTCTAAGGGTCGATTGAAAAATAAACAGAAACAACTGTTGCAAAGTTTTAAATAATAATAATAGGTTTTTACATCATAAATTTAAAAGATTCAAAGTTCAAAAATGCTGTAAGCTTAAATTAGTTCAAAAATCGGTATTTAAAGACATAGATACAACTCTGGTAAACCGGTACAACGCAATAGACCTTCACATAAGGTCCAACAACAGCATCCATGCAAAGAAGCACCTGAGAAAAACAGGCTTAAAACATCAACATAAAGTTGAGTGAAATCATAGTTTAGTTTCAAGACGATGTTACCAGTGGACCACGAACATATCAACCACAATGCGAACAGTTATAAAACAAATACAACATTAACATAAAAAGGTATTTACGTTGCACTAAGCTCATTACACAAAAATCAATAACGTTTAAGCCATAGTATAATTGCTAGGGTTGAAACAAGCCCCCGAGTAACTGACCAAGACTACCTTCTTAAGTTCGACAGGTATATATCCGTTTAACGGCACAATCCCGGGTATGACGCTACTTTCACGACCGGATAGGGATAATTAGTCCCAATAGATCTATTGATAACACTCAGCGCTCACCTCGACCGTCCCTACCATTCAAGAGAATGACGTTTCATGATAAGTGGGGCAATAGTGGTCTAAACGCTACTTAGGCAACACGTAAACGGGGAAATCTCACGTATAGTACTTGTGTCTAGTTTTAAAAACAAGCAATGTTTCTCACCCCAAGTTAAAAAACATTTATTCAAAACGAGTAAAAGAAGTGGGCTATGAACTTCACCTTATACGGGGAGTGGATAAAGGGGAATCAATCAAGTAAAATGAATCACGCAATTCTAGCGACAAACCTTTCATATAGTCGTCGTATTTAGGGTATGATGCACAACGAATAAACGCTTAGCGCAAGAACTGAATCATCCGAGCACGAAGTAAAACACGCGATCCCTTTTTTAAAATGTTCTTTCAAAAGTATAATTTTGACATCTCGCACTTCAAACATCTTAGAAAATATTTTCGTCTTTTGTGTATTTGACTTTTAGTGTATATTGTCTTTTAGTCCATGTTTTGTCTTTTTAGTGTATCTGTCTTTTAAATGTATTGTCGTCCCTTTAGTGTATTCGCCTTTAGTGTATTTTGTCTTTTAGTGTCTTTCGTCTCTTAGTGTATTTTGCTCTTAGTGTAATTTTGTCTTTAGTGTCCGACACTTTAGCTTTGACATCGATCTAACTAATAATGTTGACCTAAACTCTACACTACGTTTTTCTACATTTATCATAAGATTTGATAATAAAAATAATATTTTTCGCCGCTTTTATAAAGTTACAAATTCGAGCATGACCTTTCTAAAATTTAGACTTTCCATTTATGTCAACCTCGAGCTCGTGAAACTACTATTTTACAGAGTGGCAATCTTTTATTGACTCGCAAGTATATCCTGATATATTTACGACCACATCCTCAAATATCGACAACAAGTCCTTCTAACCTAAACTTATTCGACATTCAACATACGCTTACAACAAATCCAACATCTACTTAATCTTTTCGCCAACGATATTTAATTCAACATACGATAAATCTTTAAGTAAACAATATATCCGTAATAATAGCAATATATATATCAACATAATCACAATGAACTTTTAAAAATGCAAAATCACCACTACTTTTAATTTCTTCCATTTAAAAAGAAAAATATTAAACTTAGACTTGTGTTTTATAGAAAACTAGATAATGATTTTCACAACGATCCGCTTTGTACACCTTGTTCGGGATGATCATATACGATATGCCAAAATTACAACTATTATTTATGTAAAATACAGATTACTTACAAGAAGCACGATTGGAAGGTGTGAATAGAAATAAAAAAAACACCAAACTTTTTTTCCAAATTAAAACCACCCGGATGAACTAACAATCAACACGAACAATATATCTTCAAGTGGATGATCAAAAATTAAAAACAAGTGGGTTTGTGTGTGTGTTTTGGTTCGGCAAAAGAGAGGAAGAGAAAGAAAGAAAGAGTAATGCAAAGTGTATGTGTGAGAATGAAATGAGAATGAGGTTAAGTGTATATGTATATACAACAAAAATCACACACACACACACACTAGTGTGTGCCGTGGGATAGGAGGGGACAAGGCAAAAGGGGACCATTTTGATCTTCAAATGAGGGTTTAGCAAGGACATGGTGCAAGCCATATTGTAGGATGTTAGTTAGACTTGTTAACTTGTAGCAAAAATTCAAAAATGAATCCTATGCATGCATGTATATATGCAACCGGTTATGAACAAGCAAAAAGGGGGACCAAAAATATTTTTCCCACTTTCTAGGATCACTAGTGCTCTTTGTGAATTAATTTCCAAGACTTTGCTTGCACATGTATAAGTATAATTTAATTACGAAGCACGTAAATAACGAAACGAGTAACGGTATCACGAAAAATTACGAAATTTTAAATATTGCTTAAAAACATAAAAACGCGGATATTGCCAGAATACTACAACGTTTGGTGTCCCGGTTCGCTCCCGGAGACGATTCTCAGATAACAACGAAACAACTTCCCGGTTAAACGGTAAAGCTAAACGAAACATTTAAAAATTCAAATTACTACACGGAAACGGCTAACTTATTAAACGGAAATTCTCGGGTTGTCACATTCTTTCCCCGTTAAAGAAGCTTTGTCCTCAAAGCTTAGGACGCAACCTCTGCGGCGGGTGCAGAGTTGGTGAAAGGTGTCAGGGTATTACTTTGCATTTGTCTTCAACGCTCCCAGGTGAACTCATGACCTCTCTTGGAGTTCCAGCGTACTTTGACAATCAGAATATGACTCTGCTTCAGACACTTGACCTCACGGTCCATAATCTCGACAGGTTTCGTCAATGAAATTCCAATTGTCGTACAATCTTGGACCTCACCCGATGGTATAGCAAGTGGTTTCATCAGCCATGCAATTTCTTCAATTCAGACAGAAACGTACTATGAACTCTACTTAACTTCTCTGGAAGTTCTAGACGATAGGCAACGGTTCCTACTTTGGCAATGATCTTAAAAGGTCCAATATAACGAGGGTTCAGCTTTCCCCGTTTGCCAAAACGTATCACTCCTTTCCAAGGAGACACTTTCAGCATGACCTTATCTCCTACTTGAAACTCAAGAGGTTTTCATCTTACATCGGCATAGCTCTTTTGACGATCACGGGCGGCTTGGATATGGCTCTTGATTTGAACTATTCTCTCGGTTGTCTCGTGGATGATCTCTGGGCCAGTGACCGACTATCGCACAACTTCAGCCTAGCAATGGGTGGATCGATCACCTCTCCATGACAAACGCCTCAAAACGGAGCAGGATAATGCTGGTATGTACCTGTTGTAATAACGAAAATTCTACCCAACGTAAGTGTTTAACCGAACCTTTTCCAAAGTCGAGTACACAAGCACGTAACATATCCTCTAACGTTTGAATGGTTTCTCCTCACTCTAAGCCAGACGGTCTCTGGATGTAGCTGTACTCATAACAATATCCATCGAGTACCTAATGCCTTTTAATTGTAGAGACTTCCAAAAATGTTAAGTAAAATTTCCATCGCGATCAGAGATGATCGAAACTGGCACTCAATGCTTTTTAGACTAATTCCTTAAGTATTATCTCGTAATTTTTCTAACTTGTCATCTTCTTCATATGCAAGAAAGAGCAGTATTTAGTGAGACGATAACGATTAACCCAATATCGTGTCTTGCCCAGCCGCTTGTCCTCGAGCCAGTTTAGGTCACAAAGTCCATGATATGTTCTCACCATTTCCATTGTGGGTATCTCGAGGTTGAACTAACAAACCAAGTGGTTTCTGATATTCTAATCCTTAAAACCTTTGCACCTGTTAAACACTAGCTGACATAAGTGGCAATCTCTGCTTTCATGGGGGGTGTTAGCAACCAATATAACTTCGTTCAAGTCCTGAAACATCTTATCCGATCCAGGGTGGATGAATACTTCGACTAATGCGACTCACATATCAGGCCCTAAATCAACCAGATACGGAATCCAACTTCGGATTGATTTAATGCCTAACGTTCCGTCAGCGCGAGGTTCTAACTTGTTAATCATGCCACGCAAATCTTCGTTGATGAAGTTCTCTTCCTTTCTAGCTTCCGATTAAGCACTCAAAATCTGCTTAGGAAGGTTTAACCCTATAGTCATAACCAAGGCTCGAACTCGTAGTGGCTTGTTTCTTTCCTTTCGACTCAGAGGCATCAGCCACCACTCGCCTTTCCTGGTGATATCGATTTCTCACAGTCGTAGTCCCGCTCATCAATTCTAACCACCGTCTTTTCCTCATAATCAGCTTCTTCTGTCGAGTATGGTTGCAACTCTTATATCAGGGAAACCAAAAACGCACTTGTACCGTACAGATTATGTCATCACATTTTCAGGCAAACACTCTGCATCCAAGCTCTAGGTCTGTTGTGTTATAGTCTCTTCTCCGGAAACCTTGAGTTTGGAGCAGGGATGCGTAAGCCATGACTTCTCTCTCTCCATCCAAAACCGCTGCCCAACCCTTGATGCAATCATCTGCCAATACACTACGAAGTTCCTCACTTCCCTCTGGTAAAGCCCAAAATCGCGCACGTACACATCTTTTGTTTCAAAGTCAAACTGGAATGCAGCTTCTGCCTTTTCTCCCCATTCAAACTTCACGCTTTTCTGAGTCAACTTCGTCATAGGCCTAGCAATTTTTGAAAATCCTTCGATGAATCGCGGTAGTAACCAGCTAAACCTAAAAATTGACGAACGCTGTGTGTCTTGAAAGAGACATAATTGTGCACGAAAACAATGGTAAGTTAGCAATTATTGCAATTATACAATCAATGTCTAAAGGGCAAGAAAGGTCTAAAGGTGTTATGTTGCGATAAAGATGACAATTATTGTAATTACACGACCAATGTTGTCTTTAAAGAAGTCCTTCATCAACTTTGAGTTTAATAATTTTTCATTAGCCTTTTTGTAATGACTATATTTTTCTAAATACTATTCATTAGTTTTTCTATTAGTATATTATTATCTCATGAAAACTTATACTATGTTATGTTAGTTTTTTTGTTTGTTACATCAGTGTTTCACAATATTATCTTATAAACTCTCTTGTTAATTACATTTATTTTGTCAACATTCTATCAACTACCGCTTAATTCTAAAAACAACACTGAAACAACTATGTGTTGTAAATGATAACATAAAACAAAAATCAGACCAAGTTATCTATATGACATGCAATACTTGGAACAACCAAAAATAATATCCAACAACTATCAAAATATAAATGTTTATTTGAACAAAATCTTCTTGAAACTAGTTACTTATATCTCACTTTCACATATTCATCAGCCTCTTTTTTTCTTTTTCTCCAAAACCCACAATAAACTATTTCATCTCAACTCAAAAAAAAAATCGACACAAGTCAACTCCAATCCACATGAAAACATATCATGGATAAAACTCCACACGACATTGGTCGTTCCAACGATCGAAATCGTCGACGACCAGCACTGACCGATTAACTCGCTACAACGATGACCGATTGGGACTTAGGTCGACCGACCCATAGTGCATAACCTCGTGCATAGACATTATAATATCTAGTTATACAATAAAAGACGTAGGCTTTTTATAATGGCATGCCAAAACCGTCCTAGAAGTGGATAAGTTTAATTAGATAAGCATAATAATACCAACAAGGGTTATAAACATAATAACTAATACCACTTGCTAGGGTGAACAAACAAAATCGAAGGATGATGTAATCTTGTTATTAAGTTGTTAAATATTCATAACAGGGTACACTATTTATTTACCTTCGATATGATGAGGATCTTTCGTTTTACATGCTTGCGTCTTATACTCCTCGCCACGGTAGTGGTTGTACATGGCCAGTCACATATATATTGATCGTAAACAGACCATGTTGAATAAACATATGGTTAACGGAACTAGATGGGAAGCACTAGAAGACATTGCTCACAAGATTCAATTTGATATGCATGGTGTAAAACAAAGTGATGTTGTGTGTTGGTGTGTGATATCATTTTACCTCGCGCTGGCTCTCTAGAGAGAGATATATGATAGAGAGAGAGTGAAAGGGTTATCAACCGGCCCGCGCGCGGGTTGCTTGTGTAACCACCCCCATAAAAGTGTGATGTCGCAGCGGAATAAGGATCCGGGGCAAGTTACTTATCCAGATCACTAACACAAGATAATATTAAGACGCACAAAAAAGTCGTTTTACTGATTACTTTGGATTTATTTAAGTATTAGTTACAAAAAAGCCCGAAGCGTTACTTGATATTGGTTACAAAGATTTACAGCCCATAAAAGATAAAACAATGTAATGTGACAAATCTTTAATGCTATGACTTCAAAATATTACCCCCATTGTATCCTTCGCACCTCGTGCTTAATGACTCCTGGAAAAACATTGCATTTAAACATCAACTAAGTTGGTGAATTTCATAGTATTTTTGGATTGTTTAATAAATGACACGAAGGACCGTCCTCACAAGCTTTCCCTGTGATAATGCAACAGATGCAGACATCTAAAATGTATTTTTACGTTTTCCTAAGATCATGGACACCGAAACTCGACATAATTGAATACAATATAATGTATTTATATTGCCTACATTGCCCGTGATGGATGTTCAACCCTTAAACTTCAGTATCCGACATGAAATACGTTCGTTTCTAATGATAGCTAGTCACCCGAACGGGGAAGTCATCCCAAATAGATCTATTTATAATCATTCGCGCTCACATAATGTAATCCACGACTACATATATGTAATTTAACAGTTCATGATTCATGGGCACAGTGGGTTATCGCTACTTAGGCAAAACGTAATCATGATAAAATGTACACTTGCGTCCAATTTGTAAAACGTGCATATGTTTCTCACCCCAAAACTTATAAAGTATGATTAAAGTAAAACGTGGGGCTATGAACTCACCTCAAATGAATTTGAACAGAGTATATCACTACTGATAAAGCGTCACGATAAAGACTGAATGCAACCTAATAAAGTATAGGTCGATTAAGAAGACTGCTAAGCATACAGACGAATGTACATTGAATATATAATTATAAAAGTAGATTAAAAGAAACTAGTTTTGAGAAATAAGTAGTTATAACTTGAACTGTACGTATCAGATTCGTTTCTCAACAAAATAACTTGATTCCGGAGTCTATGATTATCTAATAAGACTCTACTTTTCAAATATATAAGTTATTTTAACCACTTGTTTTATCAATAATATTTTATACTCAATATGGGAACAATTAGGGTTTTATGAGTTTTGAATATGTTTACATAATATTTTCAATAAAACAAGCATAACAAGTATAGATATGATCATGGCATGCATATATAATTGTAATAAGAGTATAAGGATGATAATGGAACCTTGTTTGAAGATTATAACAACACTTAACAAGTTTTTCCCAAAATCAAGATCCAAAAGTTCCAAGCTTAACTTCAAAAACACTTTTCTTGCAAAATCTTTTCCAAACTTAACCAAATCTTCAAATCTTCTTAGAACACCTTAGGAATGATATAAGAACACTTATATGATCAAGAAAAATCAAGCAATGGATTGCTTCTTGGAGGTGTTTTGAGCCGTGAGCTCTAATGGAGGTAAAAGAGGGTTTTGTTTGATTTTTCAAGTAAAGGTAGAAGTGTAGATGTGGTTTTCTCTTAACCCTTGCACTCCTATTTATACTAGCTAAGATCCTTAGCATATTCCTTGGTCACTTGAGCCTTTGCAAGGTGTCAAGTGGTATAGCACAAGGTTTTGAGAAACAATGGGTTGGTTTTGGCTAGTCATAGCATCAAGTGGTGAAAGGTTCATGCAATGAAGGTTCTTATTGATGTCATGGTGACCAAAGGCCTTCTAGATGGCTTACTTACACGTTTTTAAGGGTTAGGGTAGGATATGTATGCATTTGTTCATTTATCTAGTGTATATATGTATATATAAAGCCTAAAGTAACATATGTTTAATTAAAAGTATAACTTGCATATGTAAATGTATAATTTCAATTCCTTTAATATGAAATATTTCTAATGTTATAAATATATTGATTTTTAATTATACTTTAGTATTGAGTTTCAAATTGTGGGTATTCTCGATGAAGCGTAGATAAATTGAACGTGCTCCGTTAAGGCTTAAATTAAGACGCACTTTATCGCGAAACGTTAAACATATTACGTAACAACAAAAATAAAAAGTGCAATGTTGGAAATCATCCACTAATAATCATATAACACTTGAGTGATGACAACATTTAAAATCGTTTAATGCCCGATTACATGTAGCGAATCATTTAGTTACGCGATTTAACTTTAACATTTACAGTTTAATGAGCAAACTCATAAAAACCCTAAAAATAAGATGTGCATTAACAATAATGTCGTACACTGACCTAAGTTACGAGTTGTTATATAAAAGACGTCAAAACTACCAAGCTCTACGGGCATTAGATCTATGCGAACGAAGACATAAAAAATCCTACGTGCAACCTCGTAAGAACAAAATTTGATTTTCTAAAATTCTTTCCATCGGCAAGTATATATGCATAACTAGTGTCTAAAGTTGGCTTGGTGTAACATCAATCAAAGCACTAAATTTCGTGAGACACAAACTTTCCTATTGGCACCCGAATCGAACCACATAGAAGCATCACATTATAGATAAGAAAACGTACCCGTAGACAACGTTGGAATCAGGGTTGTTCTCCTCTACTTCCCAAAGTGTAAGCTCCGCCGAAGTTTCATACCCTCCAGACTGGTTCATCTTGTTCCATTCATGTTTCTTGTCTGTATCCACGGATCTGATTTCTCATCTTAGGATAGATCCTTCCGTGAAATGTCCTGTCTACCACACTCATAACAAATAGTACCCTGCTGATTGTCCCACAGGAGCCTCTGAGTGTTTGGAGCAATAGCAGCCCTACAATCCCTAGTCTGATGTCCAACCTTCTTACAGTTTCCACATCTCATAGTACACAACCCTTCATGGTGCAACCTGCACTTGTTGCAGTAGGGGAGAAACCCAACATACCCCTTTCTTTCGTTGTTCCCAGCCGTATAAGCCCTGGCCACATTCTGCCCACTAGTATTTTGCCTCTTGAACGGCGGTTGTTGTCCACGGTTATCCCTTAGGTTACTCTCCATCCTCCTCTTATTCTCAGCACTCCTTGTAGCATAACCCTGGACCTTCTTGTCCATCAATTGGTTAGCAATGCGTATAGCATCCTGGAGTCGGCTTGGAATCCAGCAATCACATCCCTTGAATGTTGTCCGGTAACCTCCAATAAACCCTCCACTCTTCTTCATCATAGGGACCATACTAGACACAACAAAATCACTCCTGAAACCCTTTGAGTGTAAGCAGTCAATGTCGTTTTCCCTTTCAGGTCAAATTCCCCACAACTCTGTCTCCAACTTCCTGGATTTCATTTTCTTGGACTATACACTTTCTGTTCATCAACTTATCAGTTATACCCCAATTCATGGCATATGCCGCCCTCGAACACCAATGGTTCTCTTATGCGAGTTTCCCCAAGTCAAAGGCACTGTCCCGTGCCAATGTGCATGTGAGCATCACTTGTACTTCATGGACAATTTACTATAATGAACACAGTCTCCATATTCTCAAACCAGCGTTCCAATTCGACAACGCCTTCAGTTCAGAGAAATTAATGTGGCTTAGCACATCAAGAGGATCTTGAAAGTGCACTCTTTAGCCACTGGCATGTAAACCTCATATGTTTCATACAATGGATTCCCATTGCTTGTTTTCCATTTCTGTTTCCTCCATTCCCTCCATTTCCATTCCTACTGCTTCCTCCATTTCATTTCCTCCGTTCTCGCCTTCTAGTTCATCCCCATTCTCATTCAGGGGTTCAAGGGTCCTGGCGGCTTCACGAGCCTCCATCTCTTCAGCTACTCGGCGAGTAACCATTTCTTCAAACTCCTCACGAGTCATGGACGCTCCAGATCTGGTGCTAGGCATCTTCCTACAACATATCAACATAACACTCGATGAGATTTCTAGGTAATGCGAGATTACTGACGGTATTAAATAAAATTTACGGTTAATCATTAGAAAATACACACCAAATACATATCCACGGAAATCCCATAATGCATGACACAATAGCATAAGTAAATCAAATCATGTCGTCATATCATAGATAAATATCAATTTCATATCATGAAAGTTAGGGATTACCTCGGCAACATTTCCAAAATACTGAAAAAACGCGATCTAACACTATCGTCAACACTAAATCTAACTACTAAATGCTGCAATACTAACAGAACATCACTAAAACCGGAAAGCCTATGTGCTTCCTACACCGCTCAGTCTTCCAACTCTCACTCGATCATAAATCGAAGTCGTCGCATCTGCCTCAACTCTCTCTCATACGAGACTTGCGCTCTAAGTCGGCAACTCTCTGCACTCAACACTCGCGGTGCCTTTAAGCCTCCTGTTATCGCTCTCCAACTCAGCAATCCTCTCAGTCAAAGCAATAACTGTCGACTCAACCCCAAACATATGCATGTTCCCTGCTCTCTCTAAACTCCTCAATAACTGTTATTATGGGCTGGATAGCCTGAGTGTGATCATGGAACCTCTGAACCAAATCTCCCAATGTCTCATACGTAACCTCTACTGCTCCCTCCTGAGCAGGCTCAGGAATATCCTCTGGCACGAGATGCGTAACCCTCTCAACTCTGACCTCAACCGGGCCTCTCACACCCGTCTCTGTCTCATCTCGATCAATAGCCTCAACTACAACTCTAGCCTCAATCCCTCTATCCCTAAGAGCATCTGCGTAAGCAAAACACTCGTCAATCTCTGCCTGAATCTCTGGATCACTATCCTGCTCTAAATGAGGCTCATCACTAACCCTGACAATAGCATCATCCCTCAAACTAGTCTCTCTATGATCAACCTCTACATCTGCCAGATAACCAGAATCCTTAACTCTCTTAGGATATGGTATCAAATCAGCACGGATACAGATAAAGCTCCGGATACAGGTGATGAATGGCAGGAACAGGATGTCATAGGGGACCTACGTCTCTTACGAGATAGCCCCGCAGAAGTACTCGGTAAGTCTGGTTGAAGAAAGTATCTGACAAAAGGTGTCCTCGAAGAATAATTTCAGAAATTTAAGCATCGAATGAAAAATCTTATGATTCCTCCTTATGACGAACTGAAGAAGAATGATCAATAGAATGTCTCACAGCAAGACGATGATGGGTAATGGTCCAACCCTCTTCCTTGCGGTCATCATGTGTACCGGCCCATTAAGTGGTAGCCCGGTATCGAACGACCATAAGGAATAGGCTGTCCATATGCTAATAAGCATCACTCGACGACGAGGGAGATAGTGACTCTGGGGGTAGAAACGGTAATCTCATTAAAAAGTGTTCATGTGTAGATGACGATGGTGTATATGAATGTAAACTATCTGTGGGGTCATCAACCGAGAATAAAAATGGTGAGATAGCTGGTAAGGGTAGTATAATGTTCTGATGATGGATCCTCTATGGATCAACTCTGAATCAGATGCAGTGAGGTAAACAGATAAGCTGGTGGTATAATCTGGTGATGGATGGTAAGTAGGTGCTATGATAGTGTCTCTGTGGGTATCACTGGTGTGTTCAGTCTGATAAGCGGTGGAGTAATCACTGGAGTGGTGTCAGGAATAGTAGTAGGATATAACCGAACAATGATCACTCTCCCAGCAGGTGTCCCATGCTATCCTCAGATGAAATCCGAAGAGAATCCGAATAACTGAAATAGCATAACCTGCACAAGCCAAGTTCAATAAATCATCTTATATCAAACATGCATGAAGCGAAAATAATGAAAGGGTAACAGGGTAACTGGATTAAGCAAAATGAATGAAGAATGTAGTGATTCATCAGAGCACGTCATGATAATGAAGTCAGAAACACTTAGAATATTAGATTATACATATATTTAATACGTATAAATTATATTACGTAGCACATAGTTATGTAACGTACTAATTAAAGGTCACATAAGGCAACAAATCACGTAGGATCACATACTGTTTATAGTCCCAACCTCGAGTTTATACTACCTGATCTCTATAACCTTGGCACTGATACCAAACAGGTCACCCCCCCAGACTGGGCCAGACGAAACACTTGTCCGGAGGCGTATTGAATGCGCATACTCAAGACAAACATAAACGAACGACCTCTAAAGGTAACGTTTTGAAAATAGAACACGTTGCAAAGTTTTAAAATAGTAATAATAAGTTTTACATCGATTAAATTTAAAAGATTCAAAGTTAAAAATGCGAAAGCTTAAATAAGTTCAACAACGGTATTTGAAGACATAGATAAATCTTTGTAAACCGGTACAGGCAAAATAACTTCAACAAAAGTCATCAACACATCCATTGCTAAGCACCTGAGGAAAAACATGCTTAAAACGGCAACATAAAGTTTGAGTCGAATTCATAGGTTTAGTTCAGAACGATGTTACCAGTGGAACCACAAGATATCATCACATAAGCGACAGTTATAACCAAATACAACTTCACATAAAAAGTATTTAACGTTGCGCTAAGTCTCATGACACGAAGCTAATTACGTTATAGCATATATATGCTAAGGTTGAAACAAGGCCCCGAGGTAGACTGACCAAGACAACCTCTTAAGTTGACATGGGTAAATCCGTTTATCCGGGATGACGGGGTCTACCCCGTGGGTAGTGAGCGCTACTCACCCGGATAGGGATAATTAGTCCCAATAGATCTATTTATAACACTCGCGCTCCCTCGACCGGTCCTCCAGTCAAGAGATTGACGGTTCATGATAAGTGGGGCAGTAGTGGTCTAAACGCTACTTAGGCAACACGTAAACAGGGAAAATCTCACGCAAAGTACTTGTGTCCAGTTTTAAAAGCAAGCAATGTTTCTCACCCCAAGTTATAAAACATTTATTCAAAACGAGTAAAAGAGTGGGGCTATGAACTCACCTTATACGGGTAGTGGATCAAAAGGAATCAATCAAGTGAAAATGAATCTCACGGTTCTAGCGACAACCTATCATATAGTTGTCGTTTAAGTATGATGCACAACGAATAACGCTTAACGCAAGAACTGATCATCCGAGCACGACAAAATTAGACACTGCGTATCCCTTTTTAAAACTACTTTCGAAAAGTTATAATTTTTGACAAAGTCTTTCGACACTAACTAAGAAACTCTTCTAAAACATCTTAGAAAATATTTCGTCTTTTAGTGTATTTCGTCTTTTAGTGTATTTTGTCTTTTAGTGTATTTCGTCTTTTAGTGTATTTCGTCTTTTAGTGTATTTCATCTTTTAGTGTATTTTGTCTTTTAGTGTATTTCATCTTTTAGTGTATTTCGTCTTTTAGTGTATTTCGTCTTTTAGTGTATTTCGTCTTTTAGTACATTTCGTCTTTTAGTGTATTTTGTCTTTTAGTACATTTCGTCTTTTAGTGTATTTTGTCTTTTAGTACATTTCATCTTTTAGTGTTCCGACACATTAACGTTGACTCGATAACTAAAAATGTTGACCTAAACTCGACACTTACGTTTTTCTACATTTTATCATAAGTGTGATAATAAAAATATATATTTCGATGCTTTTATAAATTTTATGAAATTTCGGCATGACCTTTCTAAAAAATATTTGACTTACCATTTTTATAAAATCATCGTCTTAGTGAAACTATCTATTTAACTAAGTGCATCTTTATTGGCTCGCAGTATAACCGATATATTTTCGACAGACCACCTAAATCCGCAACAAATCCGTTCTAAACCTAAACCTCTTCGTCATTCAACTTATGCTTATAACAAATCCAACATCTAACTTAAATCTTCTCGCCAACAATATTTAAATTTAATATACGATGAATCTTAAATAGACGATATAGCCGTAATAATAGCAATATATATATCAACATAATCATAATGAACTTTTAAATGCAAAAGTACAACTACTTTTTATTTTCTTCCATTTTTAAAGAAAAATATTAAACTTTGAGACTTGTAGTTTTATAGAAAACTCGATAATAATTTTCACAACGATCCGCTTTGTACACCTTGTTCGGGATGATCATACGAATGCAAAAGTACAACTTATTTATGAAAAATAAAGATGACTTACAAAGAAACACGACGAAAGGTAGATTAGAAATCAAAAACAACCCAAACGTTGTTTTTTTAAACAAATCCCCTGTAATGAACTAACATTCAACACGAACAATAAATCTTTCAAGTTGATTATCAAAAATAAAAAACAAAGTGGTTGTTTGTTTGTGTGTTTTTGGTTCGGCAAAAGAGAGAAAAAGAAAGAAAGAAAGACTAATGCAAAGTGTATGTGTGAATGAAATGAGAATGAGGTTAAGTGTATATGTATATACAATAAAAATCACACACATACACACACACACACACACTAGTGTGTGACGTGAGGTAGGAGGGGACAAGAAAAGGGGACCATTTTGATCTTCAAATGAGGGTTTAGCTAGGACATGGTGTAAGCCTTTAAGTAGTAATTAGTTTGACTAGTATAACCTGTAGCAAAAATTCAAACATGGTATCCTATCATGTATGTAATTTGTTACCAGTTTGTGGACAACAAAAAGGGGGACCAAAATAATTTTTCCCCCCACTTTCTAGGATCACTATTATGATGTCGCACAAGCTGACGGAGAATTAATTGGGTTAAATACTATCCTTAAAATAAGAATAATTTTATAGTGAATGCATATTAAACATCCTAAAACCACCAATTCAAATAAACTTAATGCCTGTAGAACTAGGTAGTTTTGATGCTATAATTGGTATGGATTAGTTGGCGAAGTACCAAGCGGCCATTGTATGTGCCGAGAATATTGTTCGCATCCCCTGGAGAAATAAAACCTTAATCATACACGGTGATGGAAGTAATCAAGGAAATGCGACACGATTAAACATCATTTCGTGCACTAAAACGCAGAAGTTACATGAAAAAAGGATTCCTATCTTTTTTGGCATCATGTCACTGCAAGATGTTGAAGACAAGTCGGAGAGAACGACTTGAGGCGTACCAATATTCGAGACATTCCAGAAGTATTTCTGAGGACTTCTGGGTCTTCCTCTGACTCGACAAGTGAGTTTCAATTGATTTGGCACCTGGTGCAAGCACCTGTAGCACGGCACCTTATCGATTGGCGCCTTCCGAAATGAAAGAGTTATCGAGCAACTGAAAGAGCTGTCCGACAAAGGCTTTTATAATGACCAGTTCCTCACACCTGGGGAGCGCCGAAACTTGTTGGACAAGAAGAAGGATGTGATCATCCAGAATGTCTATTGACTATCTGGAATTAAACAAACCTACAGTGAAAGAATCGTTATCCACTCCCCAAGATTGATGAATTATTTGATCAGCTTCAAGGTCGAGTGTCTACCACCGAAGATCGACTTAATGTCAGGTTTATCACCAACTGATGTTCGAGAAGAATTTGAAGGACTGCCTTTCAAAACTCGTTATGGCCATTACGAATTTCAAGTTATGCCGTTTGGTTTGACAAACGCACCTGCCGTATTCATGGACCTTATGAATCGGGTATGCAAACCATATCTGGATAAATTCGTGATTGTCTTTATTGACGATATTCTGATATATTCGAAGAACAAGCAAGAACACGAAGAGCACCTTAAGCTAATCTTAGAGTTGCTTAAGAAAGAGGAGTTGTATGCCAAATTTTCCAAATGTGAATTTTGGATTCCCAAAGTACAGTTCCTCGGTCATGTGATCGATAGTGAAGGAATTCATGTGGATCCAGCCAAGATTGAATCCATTAAAGATTGGACATCTCCTAAGTCACCAACGGAGATTCGTTCAATTTTTAGGTCTTGCTGGGTATTATCGGAAGAATTCATTGAAGGGTTTACAAAGATCGCCAAACCCATAAACTAAGCTTACTCAAAAGAAGTTCAAGTTTTTGAGTGGGGCGATAGACAAGAATCAACTTTTTCAACTGTAAGCAAAAGTTGTGCATTGCACCAATCCTTTGCAATACCTAAGAAGCGAAGATTTCATCGCATACTGCGACGCTTCAAAGAAGGGTTTGGGCGCTGTGTTGATGCAAAGAGAAAAGGTGATTTCTTATGCATCACGCCAGTTGAAAATTCATGAGAAGAACTATACGACTCATGATTTGAAACTTGGAGCAGTAGTGTTCGCTCTCAAGATTTGGAGGCACTATCTCTACGGAACCAAGTGTACAGTGTTCACTAATCATAAGAGTTTACAACACATTCTTTATCAGAAGGAACTAAACATGAGACAACGCCGATGGTTAGAGTTGCTTAGTGATTATGATTGCGATATTCGTTATCACCCGGGGAAAGCCAATGTCGTTGCTGATGCTTTGAGCAGGAAAGAACGAGAACCACCGTTAAGAGTTCGAGCCTTAGTTATGACTATTAGTTTGGATCTTCCCAAACAAATCTTGAAGGCTCAGACTGAAGCACGAAAACCAGAGAACATTAAGAGTGAAGACGTTGGGGAACTTTGGTTAAAACGCAGAAATACCAGATCGATTAGGACGGAAAAGTTGGAACCCCGTACGGATGGAACCCTATGCCTCAATGGCAGGAGTTGGCTACCTTGTTATGGCAATTTGCGGACGGTGATCATGCACGAGTCCCACAAATCAAAATACTCTATACATCCGGGTTCTGACAAAATGTACCAAGATATGAAGAAGCTATATTGGTGGCCCAATATGAAAGCCGACATTGCCACCTATGTTAGCAAGTGTTTGACCTGTGCTAAGGTCAAGGCTGAACATCAAGCCATCAGATTGTTGGTACAACCCAAGATACCTGAATAGAAGTGGGACAACATCACTATGGATTTTGTTACTAAGCTTCCTAAGTCATCGCAAGGCTACGACACCATTTGGGTGATCGTTGACCGACTTACTAAGTCTGCAATCTTCACACCAATGAGAGAGACCTGAAGTCCTTTGGATAACTGCAAGAAAGTTACCAAAAGTAGGTGGTCACTGAGACATGGAATACCTTCTCAATCATTTGTGATCGGTGACCCGAGTATTCGCATCAAATTTTCTGGAGGTCACTTCAGAACGCTTTGGTATAATTTGGATATGAGTACTGCGTACCATCCACAAACAGACGGGCAAAGTCGCAAGACCATTCAAACGCTCGAGGATATGCCGTACTTGTGGCGATCGATTGGAAAGGGTTGGATAACCATTTGCCATGTAGTCGAGTTTTCACACAACAATGGCTATCACCAGCATCAAAGGCGCACCTTCGAAGCACATTATGGCGAAAGTGTACGTTCACCTGTTTGTTTGGACTGAGTTTGAAGAAGCTCAAATCCTCGTCCAAACTATTCAAGAAAACCACTGAGAAAATCATCCAAATCAAGCAAAGGATGCAAGCCGCTCATGATCGACAGAAGAGTTACGCCGATCTGAAGCGTAAACCGATGGAATTCCAAGTCAGGGATAAAGTTATGCTTAAAGTTTCGCCTTGGAAAGGGGTCGTACGTTTTGGCAAATGGGGGAAGTTAAACCCTAGGTATGTTGGACCTTTCAAGGTGTTATAAAAGGTTGGAGAGGTTGCTTACAAGCTCGAGCTTCCTGAAGAGCTGAGCAGAGTTCATAATACATTCCATATGTCTAACCTGAAGAAGTTTCATGCCGACGAACCCTTAGCCATTCCGTTAGATGGACTTCATCTTGATGACAAGCTTCATTTTGTTAAGGAACCATTAGAA
>BQNB010083259.1:0-17007 GCA_026074375.1 Tanacetum coccineum
TTCTTGTTGTGTGCCGTGTTTATGGAGCCAAAAAGGACAAGAATGGGACTTATGGTGACTTAAATGATATAATAAGCTTTAGGTAGACAAAATAGGATTTGAAAACACTCTCATGCCAAAGCATGCATGCTTGCCGTGACCTTGGAGAGAAAAAGAGATAAGAGTACTTATTTGGTGTCTTGTTGTAAGGTTATGTAGAAATGGTTATCCAAAGGTACACACATATACTACTTTAATAGTTAGTGGGATTTTGTGGAATTATTTCTTGTTGTGTGGGCTTGTATAATCGGCTATACATATTTTTAGGATAGAGGTGAAATAGTTTTTGAGTATTGGGTATAATGGTGGGTATTTGTTGAAGTATAGATTAGTTAATGGGTTCCCATGCATGCATGAATGTGTTTTATTATGAAACGTAGATGTTTTACGTAACGAATAAAAATAAAAGTGAAAAATCCATAATTATCTTCATAATAAATATATAACACTTACTTGACGTAAACTTTTATTTGTTTGATGGTCGTTTACGTTGAATGTTGATTTTTAGTTTACGCGATTTAACTAAACGTTGAAAATTAAAAGTTAACACGTAACAGCTTAAAATAAATAGTTGAATATTTATTGAAGTAAAAAGATGTGAAAATGTGAATTGTTACAAGTCAATTATACCTCAGCAAATGGCTCTTGGTCATTTACTGGTCTGATATCTGCATCCACAACATGTGTAATATAATTCCCTGAACTGCTGCTTGTAGCCTGCTTGTCTAACTTTGTCCCACTGCTTTTTGTAACAACTAAACAAGCTTCCAATGTTTTACTCGAATCAACCTTTCCCTCTTTTATATGCATCTATCTTTCATTCACCCTACTGTCATATTCTCGTTTATGCTGTGTTCTTTCATCAATTGACATCTTAACAGATTCCATGTGTTGGATCAGTGTATCACAGAATTGTTGAACATCGGTTCAAGTGTATGCTATAAAGTACTTGCGTATCATTAGACCATCATCATTATTGAACGAGAATCATGAATAGATAAACATCTGAAACTGTAACATGAGTACTCTAAAAGCATCAAAGGATCCAATTTCTTGAAATTCTTCTTTGTCAAGTTTCTTTTCTAGTTGATCTAAGTTTAGTAACATTGTGCTTGTGAAAGTCTGAACATCTTGATCAAAGAGTGTCGCAAATGCCTGTTTGAATCCTCCCTCGATTCGAATTCCTTTTAAGTCGTTGTTTGAAAGAACCTTGAGGTGTGAATGAATTAGTCGAAAAGATACCATGCAACTTTCCTTTGCTTTATGTTGCATTTGTTGCAACTGGTGCAGCTCTGTCTCTTGTGAGTTAGAATTTAAAGATTCCATTGAAATTTGATGTGTGAAATGAAATTATGGATCTTTTCAATGATTATGAAGTGTTGTGTGAAAAGATAAAAAATCTTGATCGTTTAGTGATTAGAGGTTGTTGTGTTAAAGTGTTGGTTGATTAAAGTGATGGAGAATTGTAATTACACGGGATTTTACAAATCTTGATAAAACTAAGAAAATAAGTGAATATTTCACGGGATTTTATAAATCAAAGAAGAAACCGTATAAATTACCTAAGAAATGTGTATAAATCTCCTAGTGAAAGTGGTATAAATCTCCTAGTAGAACACATATAAATCTCCCAGAAGAAAGTGGTATAAATCTCCTAGTAGAACACGTATATATCTCCCAGGAGAAAGTGGTATAAATCTCCTAGTAGAACACGTATAAATCTCCCATAAGAAAGTGGTATAAATCTCCTAGTAGAACACGTATAAATCTCCCAGAAGAAAGTGGTATAAATCTCCAAGTAGAACACCTATAAATCTCCCAGTGCAATACGTATGTTCCTCCTAAGCAAAGTGGTATATTCCTCCTTCAAGATATATTCCTCCTCCTTTAAGGTATATTCCTTCTCCTTTAAAAAATCCAGAAAACCACTTTTTTAAATCACTTAAAAACACACTTTTTGACGTTTTTGCCTGAAAATTCTTGTACAACTTACTATCCTAAGCCTATTAGAACCTTAAAACACAAACTTTATAGTTTTTAACACAAAAAAATTTTGAAATCAAGATTTTTGCTTCAAAAAAGTTTCGAACAAAAGAAAATTAATTTTTTTATGTTTTTCCTTAGTTTTTCTTGTACAACTAACTATTACTAGGATAGTTAAGTCTAAAAAATACAATCTTTATGGTTGTAAACACCCAAAAGGTAGAACCTTTTGGTTCATATTTGGTAACCAAGACGCAAGCAAGAAAAAAACGCACACTAAACACTCTTAATCACCCCATGACTCATGATACCAATTGTAGAATACTAGATATCTAATCACACACAATCAATGAAATGAATCTTAGAGAGAGAAATTTATGGTTGAACACTTCTAGAGAGATAAAGAAAGGAGACAATATTATATTATGAAATGACCAACACCCTCTCCAAGGCATGAAGAGGGTTTATATTCGTGTACAATAGGTCGACCTCCATGGGCTTTCCATGGACTTTGACCCGATTAGCTTACTAATGTTCTAAATATTAACTACGAGCTATGATAACACTATATTAGTAGTGACCGAGTCTTTTCTCTTTTTCTAACAATTAATCTTTTTGTTTTCATCAACATCAAGTTTTAAATTAGCAATTAATGAGGCAAGAAACACACATTTATCCTCTCGTTCTTCAACATTCTGATGAATTAGGAATGACATTGTTGTCAATGTTTTCCACCACATATGTATCATTAATAGATTCAGGTTGCACAGATTACTCTCTTTCAGTGACAGACACATTATAGTCATCATTGGATTGTACCTTTTCCAATGGCTTAGTGTCATAGGTAGGTCTAAAATTGTCATCAATTGCATTTAAGACCTCCTAAATTTTTTCCATGTACATCTAATGTGCTTCCAACTCCTGTTCATCAGGTTCTTCATCTATCGCCTAAAGTCATTCACTCTGTTCTGCACTCAGCTGAATTCCTGCAGCCTCTTTCTTGCACAGCAACATCTTTTCCTTGTGGTACTCATAATCCTTAACCCTTTTTGCTGATCTGCACTCTTTAGCATAATGCCCAAACCATTTACAATTATAGCACTATATCCCAAACTGCTGAACTATATGATTTCCTATAGTCTCCCTATTTCGAGCAATGGTAACTAACCTCTGATTCTCAAACTACCAAGTGTTTCTATCATTCCCAGTTTTTAAAGTAGTATCCACATTCTTGTTCCTGGTGTTTGATCATGTTCTAAGGTTATTGTTGGTAGGTTTGTAGATTTTTTTAAATTGCTTAGCAATTAATACCAATCCCTTTTGAATTTTCTTATCATGTTGAGCCTGTTCTTCATTAATGTCTTCTTCATATGCTGACTCGGGTGGAGGTGAAGGTGCTTTGACAATCTCTTAGCCTTTGTTTCTAGTAGTAGCATGTGATCTGATTGATGTTGTTTGTCTTGGTGATGGTGCTTGAGTTTTGTAAGGTTTTGGTGCTTGAGGTGCTTGAGGATAATTATTTGGATATTGTTGAGTAGCAGCAACAAGTGCAAGTGGATTTGCATTCCTTGCTAGTCTTTTAGCTTGAATTTCATTAACCTCATTATGATGTTGCTTCAGAATGTCAAAGAGTGTGTGATATGAGACTTTGTCTAGATTTTAAGCTTGCTTGACAATTGTCATAAATCTTGACCATTCTGGTTGAATTTGTTGTAGAAACTAAACATTTACCTGTATGTTGTGTACTATCAAGTTGTTCCTAACCATTTCATTCATCATTCTTTAAAACCTTGTGTAGTATGACTCAACTGAATCCCCGTCCCTTGAAGTAAACTTATCGAATTCCCAAATCAACTTAGTCTTTACATCTTGAATGTTGATAGACTCTCCTTGCTACAAACGTTCAATAGCAATCTACATTTTCTTTATATTTAGACAAGCATCCATAGTATAGTATATGTCATTACCAGTCCCATTGAGTATCATATGAACTGCTTCTACTTCATCATTAATTAAATCTCGAACCTCATTAGTGGTGTTTTAATAGGTTTTAGCAATGAATTTTTCTTCTTCTTTAGTGTTTTCACCTTCTACTGGTTTTTTGACTTGACCAAATACATGTGGACATTTTTTGATGCATCGCTTGAGTAGTTCTCTATTTGGTTTCACGTCAACGTATCTCATGAAACGTGATTTCCATTGTGCATAGATACCTGGTGCAAGCATTGGTGGACGTTCCTTAAAACCAGCTGCCATAATGTCATTATGCATTTGACTGTTTGATGATGTCATGATGAAGTTGAAAATGATGTATGAAAAAGATAATAGATCTTAAGTAGATAAAGCGATGTGTTGTGTTGTAATCGTTGTTTATGATTAAGTTCTTGAAAACCTTTGTTTGAATGTTTGTTAACTGAGGACTAACAGTGAAATTATGAAGTCTTTAAAGGTTATTTGTTGTCAAGTTAACTGTCGTTATTGATCTTGGCTAATAAGGACTAACGGTGAAAATAGTTTATCGTTAAGGGTTTTGTTTGACAAGATAATGGTCATTAAGACGACGAACTAACGGTGCGACAAGTTTAAACTTGAGGGGTATATATTGTTTCTTCTTCCTACGGCTTGTTTTAATGAGAAACCACGAAACCCTAGTACCCCGACTCGGTATTAACCGAGTTCACTCAGTTCTTGAAACTCGAAAACACTTGGAACACGATTGATTAGCTAAACCGCAACCTTAAACCTCAAAATTAAATCTCAACTTAAGAATCAAAGATAAACCGCAAGTTATTTCGCAACAAACCCTGTTTAAATCGCAACCTTAAACCACAAGAACTTAAACCGCTTCTTTGTATTGCGCAACCTGTTAAACCTCAACAAGTCAACCGCAACTTTCGTAAACCTAACCCGCAAGTTTAAACCACAAGTTTAAATCGCTACTTGTTACAGTCTTAAATCACAAGTATATTCTGCTTCTTTAAACCGGATGTTTTAAACCTCTTGTATTTAAACCGCAACCTAAATCGCTTATGTTAAACCACAACCTTATTCCACGGGATTTTAAACCGCAAGAATAAAATCAAGGTTAAACCGCTACTTTGTTTCCCTGTCTTAAATCGCTAGGTTATTTCACAAGTTAAACCTCAAGTTTAAATCACTTGATATGAAAAACCTGTTAAATCGCTTCTTTTTATTTTGCTTGTTATATCGCACCAAGTTTAAACTGCAACTTGGTAACACATAAACTTAAATCGCTAGTTTAAATTTTGTCTGTGTCCTTTAAAAATGTAAACCATGACTTTCAAAAAACAACAAACGCCCTTGTGTCCTTATAAACTTAAACCGCAACACTTTCCAAAACCAAAAACGTAACACACTAAGCTAGAAAACAAAGAATTTAAACAAAAAGTTTAAGACTTTTTCTACTAATCTACCTCTAATCACGTTTTATAAACTAAAAAACACAAACTTTATGTTATATTTTTCATTTGAAATCAAATTTAATGATTCTAGTGTCGTTTTAAGAATGAAACGTGAGTTTACAAAAGAAAATAAGCTAGAATAAGCCACGAATAAGCCACAAACATCTTTTTTTACCTCGGGCAATTGATACCACTTATTATCCCAAAACTTAATCTATATTTCACACAAGTCCTTTGGTTTTAATAATGACAAACAAGTAACCTGTAATACATAACGTAAAATGTGCAAGTTACGCGTGACCACAACTCATCAATGCATATATTCATCAACACCTCTCGACGTCTCGAGTCTACTCATGCTTCACCAAAAGGTACGAATATGTTTGTTAAGTTGCATTATGATCAACCCATTTAACAAACCATTAAAAATGATTAATATGTTTTTACAAACTAGTTTAATGATTAAAACCCAATTTATCATTAAGTCATCTTTAATAAACCTTTTTAAGTTTACTTACATCACCACTAAACAAATACTTTTAAGTAATCCTTTACTTAATAATAATTAATCACATTAGTGAATAAGACAAATTAGGATTAACCACTTTTAGAAACAAATCTTATAAGATATTTCATATCTTACAAATCTTTCCTTTTTAATGTTAAGATTGATTTTCCTTCTAGAACAAAATCAAATCAGATTTTATAAGTACATTAAGATCTAAGCAAAAAATTTAAAAGATTTAAAAAGATTTCTAACAATTTTAAAATTAGACCGTGCGACCCACGGATCCACCATCCCTGGATTTGTGGCACCTTGACGGCCAAGTTTTGGGTTTTCTATAAATATCACCCATTTGCTTAGTTTTTCACCCAAGCTTTTCACAACCTTTCTTCCATATTATTACACACATTTAGGATTATTATAAACAAGTTTTTATAATGTAAAAACATAATTAATCATGTCATCAAAACCCCAATAATCCATGATCATAATGCTTCTAACTTTCATTTGTTGCAAGCATGATTCTACGTGATCCTCCATTCAAGCAAGCTTAGAGATCTTGCCATCATCATCCACCATGTACCTATATATATGAAGATCTATCACAACAAGCCAAGACACTTATCATCTTCATCAACAACATCATGCTTAGTGATCTTGATGTTTTAAATTAGGCTTTTACATCCAATTGACAGTTATGTCTTGGATCATCATTATACATATTTATGTATCAATCATTATACAACAAACTAGATGTTAAGTGGTTTATGTATTTAGGCCATAAAACACAAGGTTTGTTATGTCAGGCCATAAAACATAACGGGTTTGTTTGTACCCGAAGAAGGACTCGGTATTTAGCTTAGTACTGGATAAAGAGTAAGCGACGTTAGGTTGGTTCTACCTCGAAGTAGGACTCGGTATTTAGCGTAGTACTGGATAAAGTGTAAGCGACGTTGTGTGGTTTTCTCCGCCTTAAAGGAGCTTGTTGATTTAGTGAAGTAACTCTCGAGTTGGGTACTCGAGGAGTGGAGTAGGGCGAAGAGGAGCTTCGTAGCCGAACCACTATAAATCATCGTGTCCGGTTTGCACTTTCTTTTACTTATCGTTTTACATTTATATTTGCCTTTATCGCTTTATATTTATGTTTGCATTGCATCTATGTTTGTGTTGTATATTGTGTTGTGGTGATATGTTTTGTTTGATGTTATTTAGTATAGTTGTTGTAGTATAAACTTGATTGGTTGTTTGATACAAAAGTCTTAAGTTTATAAAGGAAACGTATTCACCCTCCTCTACGATTCTACACTTTGGAAAAAAAGTGCAGCAATAAAATACAATCAAAATTGATTATCAATTATTTAGTAATCATTCTGAGAGAAGCAAATTAACCATTTTAGCATCACACCACAGTCTAGTTTGGAGAATATAAATTTGTTGCTCGCTATATAAAACTGGTTAAAAGAAAATGGAAACTTTTTGATTCAAAGTTTATAGGATCCATCTCCTTTAGTTTGTGCACATGCCCTTAAGTCTCTAGATCAAAAACACTTCCAATGAAGCTATATACTTTAGAAAAATCCGGTAATACCTGCACAAAGGTATATGGTAACAACTTTAGGAGTAAAAGTCGATTTATATTAACACTCGAGTGATGTTGCTAATGAGCTGTTATAAAATTTTATATTAAATGGGCCGTTACAAGTATTTATATTAAAAGGGATGTTATAAATATTAAAGGGCCGTTATAAATTTATACAATTAAAGACATTTATGTGTATGCTTTCATTTCATAACAAAGTAAGACAATTTCTTCTATAAGCAAGTTAAAAGGTCTGAATTTTAAGTTTTATCATTTAAAAAAAAGACTCAAATGCATTATATGGTAGTAGAGATAGAATTTGTACCAATCATCTACGATACTATAGTTCACCTTTAACTAGCGGTACCCGCGCGTTGCGGCGGCGAGTATCCTGTGACGATTGACTGGAGAAATAGATCTCGGTTCACCCGTTTGTATCGGTTCGACGGGTCCTCTTCAGTTTGTTTTTGGACGGCTTTTATTAGCTAGCCGAACCGGTGGCGACTCTGGTTTCCGGTTGAGCCCGTTGGTCCGGTTCGGTTTTCAAAACTATATGTACCATCAATTTGTTAGCATATAATTGTATAAAGCTTTGTGTTTTTTATTAGTTTGTACAATGTGTATAGTAACATATACTTTTTCATTTTAAGAGTGTTTTAAAAATAATATTAATTAGTGTGTATAATTAGTTTATACTTTGGATTATATTGTAGCTTGTTTAGATTGTACATTATGAAAATATTATTATACTTTTGAGTAATTTGGTGTTTTAATTGGTTGTATTTAATTAGGTAGGTATGCTTTTAATTAGTTGTATAATGTGGATATATCATTGTACTTTTAAGTAATTGGGTATTTTAATAAGCGTATTAATTATGTATTAAAAAGTTATATAGTATGCTTTCTTATGATTGTAAAATGTGTAGATACGATTTTGTACATTTATACAATGTGGTATTTTAATTAGGAGTATTAATTATGTTTGTAAATTGTCAAGTTTTAATTAATAACGAGACATTCAGACCCGTGCGATGCACACGTGTTGCATCTAATTATTTATTGATTTATGTCAATACTCAAAGCAACTCATTTAGACCCGTGTGATGCACTGGTTATGTTTGCTATTAGAAAATCAAACTATTATTTTTGTCAAAAACTTATTTTTATATCGGATGTACGTTAACGGATCGAAGTATATACAAACGTATTAGGTCGAAATTGTTTGGCTCAAGTTGACTCATTGGTTCACTTTTGTGAGTAATGAGTTTGAGTCCAGGTATAAAAACGGGTTTGGATATATTTTGTCATTACGTTGTGCTTGAAACTGAATTTTATATGTGGTTTATTACAATAACTCAAATTCACATGTATTCACTTTTTTGATAATATGCACATAATATATTCATTTTACATATTATTGCATGGGTCTTATTGCTTCTAGAAAAAAAAAAATACTTTGCATTGCGTGGGTCATGTTCTTTCCAATGATAATTAAATCTAACACAATATACATATTATAAATAGTTTCTCTATGTTCACATAAAAAATAACTCACTACTCAAGCAAACCAACTTTGAAGTATAAAAGTAAACAAATACATATATGATTTATAGCAATATTTTTGCATAATTTTAATTTAAATAACATAATAGAATAATAATAACAATTTTATCCCCCTCATTATTTATTACAAAATTTGGCTCATCAACCCTTAAACCAACCTTGAAGGCCATCAAAATAACTTCTTGGGTTGCTCTGAAAACCAACCATTTGTTGGGATATGTACATATATCAAATAATAAATGTCCGGGAAATTACGTGAGCCTATGGGGGCACACACGTATACACATATGATATGTTTATTAATGTAATTAATATATTTATAGTATATTAATTATATTAATATACTTCACGAAATAATTAAACGGTCTTTAATTATAACGTTAGACGTTAGAACTAATTAATGGATATTAACAAGTGAGGGACTTGTTATTACGAAAACCAAACCCGTGAGGTGTTGGTTGTGACCAGTCGTACTAAAAAGAATAAGGGGGAGAGTGTGGATTTATGAAATTTAAAGAGGTGTTGTATTATGACTTGGAGACCAAGTCATTGGGTTATATAATGAACCCTTTTGGTTCATTAATTTTTGACGATAGATGTACTATCCAAATAAGTCAAAAGTCTGACGATACAACACCACCCTTATTCTGCTCCTCCTTATATTCAACAAACACAAATAAAAGCACATGTATGCATGCATGATTGTTCATACGTATACATGTCGTGCACATGCTATGTATATATCTTTTCTTCCTTTGTGTGTTGACGACATTCGGTAGTTATATTACCATGATGGATTCGATCATGTGACGCAAGATCCAAAACAAGAACATCGTGTTGGGTTGTTTTATTCGTGAAAGAAGGACTAGCATCCTAGCATATCTCAGTGACGTGTAGTGTATGCACACCATAGAGGTTGTCTACTTTGGTAACTTGTTTAGTTTGCGTAGTATTAGCTTTATACGCACACGTATATTCAAAATGGTGTTCGTCTATTGCTAAAAGGTACACACGTCATCAATCTCTTTGTTGATAATATTTTCTATACGTATTTATATGTTTCCGCTGCGTACTCGTGATTTAAATGGTCAATAGTTGCAAAACTCCAACAGTGGTATCAGAGCCAGGCTATAGAATTCTAATTACAAAGAGTAAAATTAAACATTAGGGTTCTTGATTAATTTTAAGCCCTTTGGGTGTTTTAGTTATAAAGATTGGATCTTGATTGATAATAAAAATAATTAGATGAAACCCTAGGTTGCATAAAATTTTTAAGTGTTAAAATTTGACTTTTAATTGTTAATTGGTCTGTTCTTGCTTGAAAATTAATTGTTAATTTGATATCCATGATGAACACATGCAAGTTTATCATGGATTGATATATGATATGCATTCTTTGTTAATTGTTAATTTAATGTTCATGCAATTTGATGATTATAGACATAAAAGCTAAGTATTTTTGTTTTTCGGATTGTATGACACACTGTCACGAAAATATTCATAAAATATTCATCGAATGTCAAAAAAATTTAAAGTTTTTATAGTAGATCCACGACTCAGTAAGCTACAACTTTTTAGTTTACTACAAAAGCTGGGGAAGACCCTAGCTATCTCATGACGGGGCCTAAAGTAGACTGAAATTTTCTATCAGCTTTTATGTGCTATGTGGTACTATTTATATAAGACTTACGCAATCGATTATATCGATGGATGTGGCCCGATTCATTGGAAAAAGGGAGCCTTGTGTAAATATGTACATAGGTTAATTATTCGATAATTAGAATCATCATTAATGTTTGCATGAGTTAATTGTTAACTGTTTAAATAATTGTTATGTGTATTAGTTGTTGTTTATATAATTTTTGTTTTAAGTATTGACTTGTGAGAAAACAAAAGGGTTTTTTAAAAATTAAATTATAAACATGACTAATAACTATGAAATAAGATTTATTATGGACTGTTAATTGCTAAGTCTTATGAGTCACTCGGGTGTGTTTGTCTATAATGTTAGGGCTCATATCTTAACTTCCCATGACGAGACTTGCAATTTTAATATGTTTATTATATGTTTCAAATTAAAATTGAATTTTATCAATGACAAATTTTGCATAAGTACTATTTGATTGCAACGCATATCACCAAGGGTTTGAGGTTTATATACTCTATAAATCCCTGATATCTCGCAAATCATTTAGGAAGCGCAAATGGTGTAAGGTTTGAATAATTTTTAATAATTCTTTAAACTTTTCCCATGATAAAATAAGAAATTTTTAATTTTGAAAACACGTTGAATCGTTAATTTTTTAAAGGTAACACTATTTATACATGAGATGTATAGAAAATGAGTGATACCGTAATAAATAACTTAATTGAGTAAAGTTTTTATTAAAATTCATGATACGAAGATGTATGCATGCTTCTTCGTACATATTTGACACGTCAAATGTAAATACCCTTTTCTAAATAAGTTATTGCCATCCAATTTGAAAGAACACTTGCATTTGTCTTTTACATTGCATGAGACGTAGTTAGATTGCAAACCCAAGGTGATTATACACTCTTCGTGAGATGTTGGTGTCATATAATCACAGTTCTTGATTGGACGACTTAATCGAGGTAAGCGGGTGAGACCTTATGCTCGAGGAATAGATGGGATAAAACATGCTTACTAGTATATTAATGTAATAAAGTAAGTCCCATAATGTTCTAGGAATTGCATCGGTGGTAATTATTGATCGTCAATTACCTTTTGAATACACCATTGCTAGTAGATCAACTGATGTGATGGTGGTATGTTAAGTTGGATCCTAGCCTATAGGAATTTAATTGTTTATAGTTGTTAAACATAGGTAGTTAATTTTTTTTCAAGGAGTATTATCGAAAATACCAATTCTTGAACTTTTATATTTTTTGTAGATGGCACTACCTGTTCAAAACATAAACCATTCAGCTTTTAGGTCGATGTTTGAAAGGGAAAAACTTTCTGGTACTAATTCAATGATTGGTTTTGTCAACTTAAGCTGGTCTTGAGAGTTGAAAAGAAACTGTTTGTCATTGAACAACCTATTCCCCTACTCCACCTGCCAATTCAAAGTACTTGCGGCACGAAGAATGTGTTTATGATGCTCATAATGTGGTTGCTTGTCTTATAGCTCGGAAGAATGAGCTCTACATAACTACTGGATAGCTTCGAAAAATTTCCTCACATTAGAAATGCTTTAGGAGCGTTCAATCATGTTTGAGAAACAAGCTGGAGCTGGAGCGGTTGGACCTGATTTATACTTTCCATGCTTGCAAACAGGAGGAGGGAAAACTAGTTGGCCCATATGTCATTAAGATGAAGAATTATGTGGCGCAACTGAAACTTCTTGGTTATGTGCTCTCATGAGATCTTAGTGTTGGTTTAATTATGAATGGCCTCACTAGTGACTTTGCTAGTTTTGTAAGAAACTACAATAAGCATAACACGGGGAAGACGATTGGTGAACTACATGCTTTGCTTATTGAGTATGAGAAGGGTTATTTTAAAAAGGCTGCAACACCACAAGTAATGGCGGTTCAAGGTGGTAGAATCCAGAAATCCAATGAGAAATCGCTTAATGCTAAAGGGAAAGGCAAGGGAAAGGATAAAAGTTATATCCCTAAGCCTAAAAACCCTAAACCTTCTGCTAAAAAGCACCCGGCAAAGGATGACACCTGTCACCATTACAAAGAGGTGGGGCATTGTAAGAGGAATTATCGTGCTTACCTTGCTGAGTTGATTAAGAAGAAGAAGCAAGTTGGCACTGCCAGTACTTCAAATATCTTCGTAATAGAATTATTATTTTTCCTACTAAATCCTGGGTGTATGACACTGGTTGTGGTACTCATATTTGTAACACAAAACATGGTCTTAGAGGAGTAAGAAAGCTGAAACAAGTAGAAGCTATTGGAAGTTTTGACTTAGTTTTACCTAATGGCCTAGTGATTTGTTTAGACAATTGCCATTATGCACCTTCTATAACTAGAGGTGTTGTTTCAGTTTCACGTTTGGTTGACAATGGTTTTATTCAATGTTATACGGATTATGAAATTTTAGTTTCTAAGAATAATGTTCTTTATTTAATGTTATTCCGAGTGATGGTATTAATGAAATTGATATGTTTTTTTGCCAAATGTTAATTATATTTATAATGTTAACTCGGGAAGACTATAATGGCACTTTGATTAGATCAAGGAGGTGAATATATTAGCCAAGAGTTTAAAGATTATTTAAAAGCTTGTGGAATTGTCCAGCAGCTTACACCTTCAGATACGCCACTATGAAAGGAGGAATCGTACTTTGTTAAACATGGTTCAATCAATGATAAAACTTACAACTCCGCCGTTATCCTTTTAGGATTATGGTCTAGAGTCTACTACACGCATTCTCAATATGGTTCCAATCAAGATGGTTGATAAGACACCATATGAATTATGGTATGGAAAAGTTCATAACTTGTCTTACATAAAGGTCTGGGGATGTGAGGCACTTGTGAAGTGGGATACGCCTGACAAACTCCAACAAAGATCTGTTAAGTGTATCTTTATAAGATACCCAAAGGAAATGATGGGTTACTATTTCTACTTCCCACCTAAAAACAAAATAGTTGTTGCGAGGTATGCTGAGTTCTTGGAGAAAAATCGTATATCTCAAGAAGTCGGTGGGAGGGCCGTAGAACTTGAAGAAATTCAAGATGAAGATACATCACCTTCTGAAAACACTAGCGAAATTCCTATGGAGGTTAAAGGTTTCGAACCACCTCAAGAGGAAGTTGTTCCCATTCGTAGGTCCGCAAGGACACATCAAGCTCCTAAACGCTTATGTCTAAATGTAGAATTGAAGGAGCATAGTTTAAGGGATTTTTATGAACCCACTAACTATAAAGCTGCAATGTTAGATCCGAAATCTAATAAGTGGCTTGATGCTATGAATGCGGAAATACAATCCATAAAAGATAATCAAGTCTGGTGCTTGGTTGATCTTCCTCCTAATTGTAAGACTGTTAGGAGCAAATGGATTTAAAAAAAAGACTGACATGCATAGAAATGTACACACCTATAAAGCTCGTCTTGTAGCAAAGGGTTTTAGTCAAACCTACGAGGTTGATTATGAAGAAACATTCTCACTCGTTGCTCACATTAGAGCTATTAGGATTCTTACAGACATAGAGGCGTTCTATGACTATGAGATATGGCAAATGGATGTCAAAACTGCCTTCTTAAATGGTTGTCTTGATGAAGATATTTATATGGTGAAACCTGAAGGTTTTGTTGATCCTAATCATCCCAGAAAAGTATGCAAGCTTCAAAGATCCATTTATGGTCTTAAGCAAGAATCAAGGAGCTAAAATAAAAAATTTGATGAGGAAATCAAAAGGTTTGGATTTACTCAAAATCTTGATGAGCCATATGTATATCAAAAGGCTAGTATGAGTAATGTTACATTCCTCATCTTATATATAGATGACATAATAATCATGGGAAATTACATTCCAAATTTACAAAGTGTAAAGACATATCTTGGAAAATGTTTCGCCATGAAAGATTTGGGAAGGCGGCATTTATTCTTGGAATCAAGATCTACCGAGATAGATTGAAGCGATTAATTAAACTCAGTCAAAGTGCTTACATGGATAAAATCTTGAAAGGTTCAAGATGAATAATTCCAAGCGTGGTAATATCCCCATGCAAGAAAGACTTGACTTGAATATAACACAAGATGCTTCTACACTCAGAGAGGTGAAGCGTATGCAAAATGTACCTTATGCTTCGGCTGTAGGTTCCATTATATATGCGGTTTGATGCACTAGACCTGATGTTGCATTCGCTCAAAATATAACAAGCCGTTTTCAACAAAATCCAGGAGAACCACACTGGACTGATGTGAAAACCATTCTTAAGTATTTAAGAAATACGAAAGATATGTTCTTGGTTTATGGTAGAAATCCTGAAGCTAAACTTAAAGTTGATTGCTATCGCAATGCTGGATTTAAGACCGATAGAGATGAAATAAAATCTCAGATAGGATACGTCTTCATTTTGAATGGAAGGTGCATTAGACTAGAAAAGATCCAAGTAAAGTGCTACTGCAATGCCTGCTACATAAGCTGAATAACATAGATGCTTCAGAAGCATATATGGAAGTTGTTTGGATTAGGAAGTTTATTGCGAGGCTTGGTATAGTACCAACAATAAACGAACAAATTAAGATGTTTGCGACAATTCAGTCGCACTTCTTATAGCCAACGAACCGGGGGATCAGATGGGCGTCAGACACTACCATAGAAGATACCTTCTTAAAGTCCACACAAATGACAATCGAGCATATCCTTTTACAAAGGCTTTACCGAAAGGAAAACTTACTCAACATGCTAGGAGCATGGGACTTCGTTTAGCTAGTAGTTTCATGTAGATTTGTGTTTAGTATTTGGATAAGGGATGTTAAGACAATTTTATTAATGATAAAGATACGAGGTATGAAGTTATATTTAATATAAATTATGTCTTATATTTGCATGTTTAATCCGTGAATAATATTTTTTATTATTCTAAACTAGTACGCTGTCAATCAACAATATGGGCATATTGTTGAACTAAGACAATTCTGGGTGATTGGTGATATCTTGGATATTAAAGGAAGTGTCTGCCACACTCACATGATATTCATAAGATGAATATTGGACTTCCTCAACTAACAAAACTATCACTTTATGGATCAGCGTCATTAAGTGAATCTTGTAAGTGATTTCATTTACTAAATCTTTAGACTTGAGATGCAAGTAGGTCTTGCATGTGTGGATTGTCCTTCTTGATATAGTTTAAGTTATCCTGAAAATGGTAGCTAAAAAGGATTATTTCAGAAGTGATTATGAAGCATGGTGACATGACACTTGTAGTCAATATATAATTTGTTCCTTCAATAGTTGAAGTATGATGCCACTGGGCCCCTCGTAGGGTTAATCAGATGTATGCGTGGCCGCGCCCAAAAGTTTATGTAGATGAGTCTCGATGGGTTTTGGTAATCTTGGTTAATCATATATACGAGAAACAGAATCGTTAAATAATGAAATGACTTTGATCCATATTCATTTTTAACACGGTATCAGAAACAAAGAGATTGTAAATGCTAAACCATTTAACTGTGACTTTACAAAAGTACACTCAGGTATTCCTGGGAGCATTGGCGTGTTGCTAGACGCTTACCAATGTTATTATATTATTTGAGACATGTCCAAGTGGGAGCTGTTGGGATATGTACATATATCAAATAATATATGTCCGGGAAATTACGTGAGCCTATGAGGGCACACATGTATACACAGAAGATATGTTTATTAATGTAATTAATATATTTATAGTATATTAATTATATTAATATACTTCACGAAATAATTAAACGATTTTTAATTCCAACGTTAGACGTTAGAACTAATTAATAGATATTAACAAGTGAGGGACTTGTTAGTACGAAAACCAAACCCGTGGGGTGTTGGTTGTAACCGATCGAACTAAAAAGAATAAGGGAGAAAAGTGTTAATGTATGAAATTTAAAGAGGTGTTATATTATGACTTGGAGACCAAGTCATTGGGCTATATAATGAACCTTTTGGTTCATTAATTTTTGACGAAAGATGTACTATCCACATAAGTCAAAAGTCTGACGATACAACACCACCCTTATTCTGCTCCTCCTTATATTCAAAAATCACAAAGCAAAGCACATGTATGCATGTATGATTGTTCATACGTATACATGTCATGCACATGCTATGTATATATCTTTTCTTCCATTGTGTGTTGACGACATTCGGTAGTTGTAGTTATATTACCATGATGGATTCAATCGTGTGACGCAAGATCCAAAACAAGAACATCGTGTTGGGTTGTTTTATTCG
>BQNB010083259.1:18744-29085 GCA_026074375.1 Tanacetum coccineum
GGGTGCTGGCTGGTTTTGGTATTGGCGGGAAGAGTGGGAAAGAAAAGGTATACAAGTTGGGTTGTGACAGAGAGAGGTTGAAGATGATTAAGGGTATGTTTGGTTTGTGTACAAGAAAGGCCCCTCCACATCTTTCCTCTTTTCATTTTCTTTTTCCCATTTTCTTTCTTTTATAAATGAAGTTTCCCAATTGGCATAATCAGCCCCTGTGGTTTATATGATAATATAACTTAGGGGTTTGGCATTTTTGACCCTTCAAGTTATATTTTTCCTTGCTTTTTCTTCTCGGAGAAGACTTTACTTTGATTTGGCTTCGTCTTCACACACTTTTCCATCCCGTGTCCTGTTTTGTTGCTTTTTGATTGGTTTTTCGTCTTTTTGATGATATCCACTTCCTGCACAATACAAATGCAAAACAAACATATATTTGGCAGTTTTTGTCTGTTTTTGGTCATTTAAGCTCATTTTTGAAGGTAAAAGATATGTGTAATTAAGCACATATCAAAATGTAAAACAATTTTCCATTTCAGTTTCTTTCTGAAAACTTTTCAACAACATATACGGACACCCCCCCTCGAAAAATAGCGTATTTTCAATAAAACCTTT
Source organism: Tanacetum coccineum (assembly GCA_026074375.1). NCBI lineage: Eukaryota > Viridiplantae > Streptophyta > Magnoliopsida > Asterales > Asteraceae > Tanacetum > Tanacetum coccineum. The sequence goes on from BQNB010083259.1 coordinate 19,351, forward strand.
ATGAGGGAGTTCCTCTTTGCACTTCTGAGTCCTTTATTTCTTTAGACACTTTTCACAAAAAAATACATCGATTAGAAGACCTTTTAAAATTGATTTTATCTTTTAAGTACCACATAAAAATTTTGAAAAATATTTGTCAATGACTAAAGTCAAAGAAGACTTCTCTTCTTTTTCAAAGATAGATGCACTGAAGCGTATACCTTCTTTTCTTTAAAGCACGGGTTGTGTACTGACATGTACACAAGCCATCAAATGAAGCTCGGGTTGTAATCTGAAATGATTACAAGCCATCATATTAAGCTCGGGTTTCATACTGACATTGTATGAAAGCCATTATAAAAACCAAAAATCTTTTTGTGTTTTCTATATAATCTGGTATAAAAAAAATCTTTTTGTCTTTTCTGAAATTTTATGTAAAAGAAAATCTTTTTGTATTTTTCTAAAATTTGATAAAAGAAAAACTTTTTGTATTATTTTTGTTTTAGACTTTTGTAAAAGAAAATCTTTTTGAACTTTCTATCAAATTAAGCAACAACTTTTGGTACCCACTTAAGCACGTTGCTAACGGGTTTACCATATTTGGAGAACCAAATGTAAGTTGCGCCGATTTGATGCATAGAGGTTGAATTCCAAGGAGATTTAAAACCTGGTGTTTCATTTTGAAATAACTTTCTTGGAATCAACGGTGATTTAAAACTCTTCTCATTTGTCTAATTTGACTTATAAAACCTGGATGTTTCATTAGAAGTTTTAAAATTTCTGAAAGGTGTAAACACCGTTCTGAAACCCGGTGTTTCATTTGATGTTTTAACCTTTGAGGAAGACGAAGATTTCCATTTGTTGAAACTCGGTGTTTCATTTTAAAAAATTCTTTTCGAAATGAATGGAAACCTTACATCTTTCACCTTTTTCAAAACTGAATCATCTCGTTTACGCATTGAAAACATTTCATCCTTAGAATACTTAAATCGTTTGAAAATGTTTTCCCCCTTTCTTTTCTAGATTTGTTTTGAACTTTCGTTTTTCTCATGATTTTGAGAAGAAAATGTTTCGGATGAATGTTGTTCCTTCAAATACTTCCTATCTTTTTGCAAAGAATAAGTAGTAAATTGAGAAACCTTTTTCAAAATCGGTTTTGAAGATTCACCCGTGTAAATCTTATCCGATACATTCACTTTTGGAATTGATTTTGTGAAAACTTGAAAATCAACCTTTTTCTGTATTATTGAATCAAACAATCTTTTGTAATGCATTTTCAAGTCATTGTTCTCTTTTTCAAGTTCTTCGCAAGAAGTTTCATATTTCTCAATTCGTTTTGAAACTTGATCAAATTTCTCCTTCAACACATGATATGACGTTCTCAAATCATTGTTTTCTTTTTGCAACGAAGTGTAATTTTGAGATGCCAACTGCGATTTTAATAAAGCATTCTCTTTTTCAAGATTTGCAAAATACGTCTCAAATTTATCAGTTCTTTTTGAAAGCTCTGTTTTGACATCATAAAAATCTTTGACTCGTTGTGCTAAGACCTTTTCCATCTTTGAAATCTTATTCTCAAACACCATTTTCTCGTCATCAAAACGTTTCACTTTATCCCCCATTTCCTTTACAAGTTCCAAATTCTTAGTCTCTCGATCATCTCAAACATTTTCTCAAGAGTATTATCATGTTTTCAAAACTTAAACTTTGTTTCAAGTCTTTGTTTTAAAACATCATTTGAAGCCACCAAATCATTATACTTTTTTTGCACCGAAGAAGACACTTTTTCAAGAAATTCATTTTTAGCCAAAAACATTCGTTTGTCTTCTTCAAAAAGAATGATTTGCTGTTTCATCTCTTGATCTGAAATCTTAAGTTTCTCCAAAAGTTCTGAAACTTAAGATTTCATTTGATCAACATCTTTTAACAACACAGATTCTTTAGTCTCGTACACTTTTTCAAGAGTATTCAACTCAGATTCTCTAGATTTTAGATCTTGATTTTCAATTTGCAAACCTTTTATTTCATCTTTTAAGCTCTTAATTTCTTTTAACGCAAAATATTTTTCATCTGAATAACGTACAACCAATTCAGCAGTTTCTTTTACTTGTGTTTGCAAACTCAAAATCAAATCTTTTTCTGAGTTATCTTGAGTGTCAAGAACTATTTCTGAATCAAACTCAGATGGTACCTCATAAAATATCTCAGATTGTTCTTATAACAATCGTATTTTCTTACACTGAGCATTAATCAATTCAACTCTTTCTCTCAAAGTCGCTTCTACAAGTGTACGTGCCTTAGATACCTCTTCAACCGATAAATTCAAACTTTCATTTACACTCTTTAGTTCCTCAACTTGCACTTGAAAATTTTGACACATTGTACAAACAACGACTTTTGACTTTAAATGTTCATTTTCATTCTGAAGTTCTTTAACTTGCGTTCGAAGATTTTGACACATTGTACACTCAACAACTTTTGACTTTAAATTTTCATTTTCACTCTGAAGTTCATTAACTTGCGCTCGAAGATTTTCAAATATTATAAAATCATCATTAGCATCATTAGCTCTAATAATATGTTGACGATCCTTTATTCGCACACATTCTTCTAGATTTGAAATTTTATTTTGTGTTTCTTTCTCAAGTTTTTCGTACCATGCGTTACACTGTGTGTGAATCATCTTGTCCCAACTATCTTGATACATGATGAACGAATTTGATACACTCGATTAATCAACTTTAACTCACTCAACTCGTTTTTTTTAAATCCCACAAAAATTCCAACGAACAACCCGATAAACGCGCGCAATTAATGACGACAAACTAAGATCCTGCGAACAAAAATTATTTATGCTCAACTAAAACCGTGGACCAAAACTAATCAACCCAAAATAATAATCAAGCTCGGATTATCGACCCGCAATTAAAATTGTACACCAAAATTGTTTTAACCCAATTAACTTCTCAAAAATTTGATACCAAACCAATTTTTTTTATATGTCTAAATTTTATTTTATTTTGAATTTTGAAACTTGTTTTGATATCTCGGAAACACAAATAGCACAACACAACCTTAAAAAAAAATTGACAGCCCAAATTTTGTTTAACAACTTCACACGCTTTATTATTATTATTATTATTATTTTTTAAATTGACGACTTACAAAAAAAATTGACACTCAACGAGTTTATCAACTACAATTTTCTTTTTTTTTTGTATATAAAATTTTCAGGCCCAACACTCTGATTTCTTGATTTCAAGTTTGGCCAGCCCAAGGACAAAAACAACTCAAAGAAATTTTTGGTATAACACAAAAATCAGTCCCAAAAGCAATACTAATCCAAGGTATAACCCTAAAAAATCTATGTATAAAACACACAACTTAGAACAAACCCTAACCCTATCTCTCATAAACCTGCGCCTCTTCTTTTGTCTTGACAAATATCACTCACTCAACCTTATCACTCTAACAAATACTCATGCCACACACAACAGAAACTGACACTCCTCTTTTGGCATAAAATCACTCAGGCATATCTCCTCTCTTTCCTTTGTAAACACATGAGACACAAACTTATAAGCAAACTCAACGCTACTTTATGATTTTGCTTGAAGATCTTTTAAAGAACACAGGTAGGTTGTCTTTTGATTTTTGAGTTTGATTCTTTTTCAATCAACGAATGAAAACAAAAGATCCAACATATTTGTTGTGGTCTTTGTTTTATAAATTTCGAAAATAAAGATGAAGCCTAGCTTCAAAAAGAATGATCTATGATGATAAATCTCTTTATGTGTTGATGTTCTTTGAACAAATCTTTGATTCCCAAATAGATTGGCTGAGATCTTTTAATTTTCGTTTTTTTTCATTACCGAAAACAAAGGAATTGATGGTACAATCTTTGATATGGTTATTTCTTCTTGAGTTTTTGGTATATTGGAAAGATAGTGTTTGATTCAAATGGATATATGTGGTTATTGGTTTCACTTGTAATTATTGTTTGTGTTGTTAACGATGCTTGAAACCATGATGAGATTATGTGTATTTTTCTTTTCGTATCCAAGATTGGAAAAACAAATCTCTTTCAATAGCGGGTCGGTTGCAACTTATTCATTCTATCCTTGGTTCAATGCATATCTACTGGGCTTCGGTCTTCATTCTTCCTACTCGTGTGTTACTAAACATTGAGCAGCTTATGAGACAATTCCTTTGGTGTCACGGATCGTCGGGTAAAGGGAAGTCGAAGGTAGCTTGGGAGATCGTTTGTTTACCTAAGCATGAGGGGGGCTTAGGAATTCGGAGATTGGAATGTTTCAATTCGGCTCTTATGGCTTCGCACATATGGAAACTTCTTACGTTGAAAGAGTCGCTTTGGGTAAAATGGATTCATGAATATAAGCTTAAGGGTCGTAACTTTTGGGATTTTCCGATGCGGGGTAACATGTCGTGGGGTTGGAGGAAAATCTTAAAGTTGCGTCCTATTATTCGGAAATTCATTTGGAGTAAAATCGGTAACGGAAGGAACACATCCCTTTGGTTTGATACATGGGCGGATTTTGAGCCGCTTGCTGCTCAAATTTCTCCTCGTGATATTGTAAGATCTGGTCTTTCTCTTCAATCGAAGGTCCAAGATGTTATTCATCACGGATTATGGGTATGGCCTCAAGAACTCCTTGTTAAATACCCATTTCTTAATAATTACAATACTCCTATTAGAGATGATGCTCGTGATACTTTGGTGTGGCGTAATATTCATGGTAATGTGAAGAAATTTTCGGTTAGTCAAGTTTGGGATGATATTCGTCATCGCGAATCTAAGGTTAACTGGTATAGCATGGTTTGGTTCCCATCGTGTATTCCTAGACATGCTATAAATCTTTGGTTGATTATTCGAAGGAAGTTGAAAACGCAGGATCTTGTGCCTATGTGGGATGTTTCTGATTCGCTAGGCATGGTATGTTCGCTTTGTGAGAGTGTCCCAGATTCTCACGATCACCTCTTTTTTGAATGTCCGTTTGCTAATGGGATTTGGGATAGGGTCAAAGTTTGTGCAGGTCTTGCGCATTATACGCCCAATGTTTATGTCATAATTCAGGCCTTAATGCCTATTATGAAGAGGCGTACTACAAATAGCGTGGTGGCGAAGCTTGTTGTTGCTGCTGCTACATATTATGTATGGCAAGAGCGGAATTGGAGATTATTCAAAAAAGGTAAACGTAGCCCGGATCAGATTGTTGAGTGCATAAAGTCCTCCGTGCGCCTCAAGCTTCTCTCTTGCAAACTAAAGAAGTCCAAGAATGGTGAAAGATTGGCGAGGCTTTGGGATCTTCCTGAAGCGGTTTTCAAATAATCATTTATGTGTAATTATTGTTGTTTATGCACCATTAGGTGGTTCTTTCCTATTGGTGTTATTGGCTATGTAATAGTTTAGTTATCATATGGCATGTCGTATGATTAGAGGCTGTTCAAGCTATGGCTTGAGGTTAATGTGACACTCAGTCACATTCCATTGTTCTTATCGGATCTTTTGGGTTATTAATATATTTTACCAGGGAATCGTCCCTTTTACCCAAAAAAAAAAGCTCATTAAACCGAAGCTACAACAAAGTATGTATGCAATTTAATTCAATTAAAGTACCCGAGTAGGTGTCAACCCGCAACACCCTAAGTCCGACATGGTATATGTCCGTTAGTTTGGTCCTCCGAAATTAGTAAGCGCTTAACTTACCCGAACGGGGATGTCAATCCCAAATAGTTTTATTTATAACACTCACACTTACAACACGTAATTAACGGTTCATAATACTTTGGGCATAGTGGGTTATCGCTACTTAGGCTAATCCGTAATCATTTAAAAGAAAGGTACTTGCGTCCGATATAAAAACAAGCAATGTATCTTACCCTGAGATTTGTAAAATAATGATAAACAGGTTAAATCGGGGCTATAAAATCACCTTAGGCAAAAGAGCATGGTACGACGAGCTCTCAAAATTCCTAGTATCAAAGGTTTCTCTAAAGGTACTATAGACCCAACCTTATTTACGATAAGATATGGGGATGATATTTTGCTTGTGCAGATTTACATAGATGAAATAATTTTTGGGTCAACAACCCCAAAAAACTCAAAACGTTTTGAAAAACTAATATAAAGCAAATTTGAAATGTCAATGATGGGAAATGAAATTCTTTTTAGGACTTCAAATCTACCAATCCCCACGAGATATCTTTATCAACCAGTTTAAGTATGATTTAGATATCCTTAAAAAGCATGGTATTAACAAATGTGATAGCATTGGTACACCAATGGCTACATCACCTAAGCTGGATGCAGATTTAAGCGGTACACCCATCGATCAAACGATACATCATAGCATGATCGGGCCACTCATGAATCTGTCAACTAGTAGACCAGACCTCGTGCATGCAACATGTTTTTTACCACGTTATCAGGATAGACCACCTGAAAAGCACCCCAAGGAGGTTAAACCGATCTTTCAATACTTAAAAAGAACCATTAACATGGAACTTTGGTATCCGAAGGACTTTGGTTTTGAACTAACAGCTTTTTCAAACAATGACCACGCAGGTTGTCTTGATACGTGTACAATTTCTAGGTGACAAGCTCGTAAGTTGGTCGTCCTAGAAGTAGGATTGCACCGCGATGTCAACTGCACATGCCATGTATGTGTCTTTATCTGCAAGTTGTGCTCAAGTTCTTTGGATGAGAACTCAACTTATAAATTATGGCTTTATCTTTAACAAAATACCTATATATTGCAATTCAAAGTCAGCCATAGCCATCTCATGCAACTCAGTCCAGCATTCTCGTACTAAGCACATTGCCATCCGCTATCACTTCATTAAGGAACGGGTTAAAAATGGTATAGTTGAATTATACTTTGTCAGAACTGAATACCAGTTAGGCGACATGTTTACAAAAGCTCTTTTGAAAGAAAGGTTTGAAAACCTTGTTGGACGACTCAGTATGAGATGTTTGACTCTAGATGAACTAGAGGTTCTGGCAAATGAACCTGATTGATTTATCAAACATCGACTGGTAAATATTTTTGAAAAAAGGAAATAAAATAATATAAAACCTATATAAACAAAATACAAAAATAGAAAACTTGCAAAAAGAAAATACAAAATCAGAAAATTTCAAAATACCAAAAAGAATCTTCTCGACATGTCTCCTGGAATCGATAATATTTCGTACCTAGAAATGTCGATCAACATTGACACGAGTATGTAAATAAAGTTCGAGCAAGAGTTACAAATGCTTTCAAAACATGTCATTTCTATTTTTTCTGGCTTGTAATCACTCTCAGATTACAACCCGGACCCCAACGACAAAGGAGAGTTTACGCATAAGTGCGCTTATCCTTAACATTAGAAGATAAGTCTTCTAACGGTTGGTTTTTCAAAAGTTGAACACTATTTTTCAAGAATTTTCCAATGACAATTTATGTGAAATCTTTTACAAGTATCTCATAAGTGGTATCTTTCAAAATTGTGTGTTTAACACTCGCTTCCTCACGAAGCATTCAAAAGACGATCAATTTTTATAAGTGGATCAATTTTTGAGGGAGAGTATTTCAAAACCCAAGTTTTAATGTTTTTAGATACATCATCTCATAACATTTTTTATGTATTCAAAACATTCAACAGTTCTTCAAGTGGTGTATGAGCATAATTTTTGTAAGAATTTCTCAAATGACAACTTTTATCAGTGGTATATATTAAAATTGTGTGCTCGACCTACACAAAATGTTTCTTTAAAAAATAAAAAATTATTAATGACATAATAGTTATTGAAGAGTGTGAATATATCGACAAGCACATCAACGATCTTAGCTAAATCCGGCTTAGAGAAATTGAAAACCATCGTTAGCAACTTAGTGACTATCCGTTTTAAATAGAAACACACTCGGATATAATTTGCTTTCTCATCTTTGTTTAAGAAACTATAAAAATGGTCCACAAAATTCATGCATAAACATTTTTTCTCATGAAATTTTTGATGACAAATTTTAATCAATTGGTATTTCAAATACTAAGAGTGTTATTATTTTAAATAACGGGAGAAAAAATAATGAAGAAAATTAATATGTGATCTAAAGACTTAAGAGTTTGCGCTTCACTCTTACCTCCAAGCGAGAAATAATTTCAAACATTGATGCACGTGTGTAGGGGGAGTATTCCAAAATAAAATTTTAAAAGCTAAAATATTTTGATTTATATCACAAACACTTTGAATGTTTTTTAAACAAGGTTTTATGGTTACGATCAAATACCTAATAACCAACTAATTTACGACGAACAAAAAGTCATAAGGTGGTTAAGGTTAGGTATTAGTCCCATGATCTAATCAGAACCGGAGGGATCTACCCAGGGTTACTCCATATTAGAAATAGCAGTCCTTAGGTATGATTTGGAGAAAAATTAGAAAAGGGAATAATGTTGACTAAGGCATGAGCTAACACTAGAAAAATCACAACAAGCTATTAGTAAGGACGTCTTGGTAAACATTGAGGGAGTTGAAGAATGAAAAAGAAAATTTATGATACAGGGTGAAAAGAAAAAAGTCCTTCATACACTTTAGGCAGAAACAAGGTCAATACATATGATATTAGTCTTCACAAAGATGAATTCTTGTATTGAAGAAAGACATCATAGACCCCGTGATGCAATGCATAACCCTTCCTAGCCATTCAAGTTTCTCTCAAAATATTCTTGTCTCATTTGTCACAAAGATTAACAAGACTTCTATTGACTTCTCACTCCGAGAACGTTGATATTGAAAAGGTAGGAGTCTACCACAACCTCTGATAACTAAAATCAAAGCGCACTAATCGAATCTAGAGCCAAGAGATCAAATATAAATCTCATTAGGACACATAGATGATAATCACTTGTTGTTTACAAATAAGAACACAAGTGATATTTAAAGAGTCCTACGCATTATCCTTGCGATCTTGCCAAAACATTAAGAGTGATACTCTATAGTATTTCACAATGACGAATGAAAATCCTTTTAGTGTCATCATCAAACAGCACTGCGGTAGGTGACTTGCGTGATTCAATGTAAATCAAACTTGTGCTAACTGGAAATCCAATGTGATCCTGGTTTTGGGATTTGATGGGAAACACCTAAAATCGATGTTGCTTACTACACAGTTTGCATCGATGATTCACCTATGTTTGCTGCTATCCTAACTTGAAAGGGAATTCAGATATAGGAACGGTCGTGGAATATCAAAAAGCTTCATTAGCGTCTCTAGGCGTGTGAGCTTTAGATAAACCACACTTTCAGCTAGAAAACTTGTTAAGGAGATTCATTCATGAATCGAATCCTGATGACGCAACTACACTATTTATACAATGAAACAGTCCTCAGGAAACTGGAGGTTAACATTACCAAACTTCGATTAATGAATAAGATATTCACCCGTATCTACTATTTATTGTTGACCCTTATACATGCAGGTTAGACTCATTACCACATGCTCATACTCAAGCTTCAAAGACATACAATTGACATCAAAGATTTAAGAAATATAAGAACGTACAAAGACTTAAGAACTTACAAAGATAAAGTCTACAAAGTTGAACAAGGAAAGAAATGACAACTCCTTCAGGGGATATTATTAGCTTACAAAGATGATGCAAAGTATGAGCATGTTAGTTCGAAGCGCAAGGAGATTCAAGTATGTTTAAAATTAGAAAGTGCTGGCCTCCTTCAAACAAAGACTAAAG